>SJYC01009505.1:0-48750 GCA_006408675.1 Madoqua kirkii
TATATGGATACAATCACTTTAGAAAATAGATGCTCTCTACTAAAGTAGAATATGCATTTAATTTAGGATTTAGAAATTCCTCTGTTGGATATACAGGCCTATCCAGGTGGCGCTAGTGGTAAAAAATAACCTGCCTGCCAGTGGAAAAAACATAATGAGACTCATGTTCGATCCCTGGGTCAGGAAGATCCTCTGGAGAAGGGCATGGCAACCCTCTCCAGTATTGTTGCCTGGAGAATCCATTGGAGAGAGGAGACTGGCGGGCCACAGTCCATAGCATCGCAGAGTCGGACATGACTGAAGCTACTTCACATGGCACACAACACAAAGTTGGATATATACCTAACAGAGACGTATACTGGTATGCACCATGTATAAGAATATGCATAAGAGAATCCTTCATACCTAGAAATTGGAAACAACCTTAATGTCCACCAAGAGGAGAATGGAAAACTAAACTGTAGTATATTCATAAATGAGATATTTTACATCAATGAAAAGTGAATGAACGATTGCTATATTTAGGAGCATGGATGTCAAATATGGATGGAATACAATTCTGAATGGAAAAAAATCCAGACACACACACACAATACTTATTATGTGGTTCCTTTATACATATTGAAAATAGGTTAAATAAGTCTATGATGAAAGTGAAAGAGGAAAGTGTAAAAGCTGGCTTAAAACTCAACATTCAGAAAACTAAAGTCATAGCATCCAGTCCCATCAGTTCATGACAAATAGATGGGGAAACAGTGACAGATTTTATTTTTTGGGGCTCTAAAATCACTGCAGATGATGACTGCAGCCATGAAATTAAAAGACACTTGCTCCTTGGAAGAAAAGCTATGACAAACCTAGACAGCATATTAAAAAGCAGAGACATTACTTTGACAACGAAGGACTGTCTAGTCAAAGCTTTGGTTTTTCCAGTAGTCATGTATGGATGCGAGAGTTGAACTGTAAAAAAAAGCTGAGCACTGAAGAACTGATGCTTTTGAACTGTGGTGCTGGAGAAGACTCTTGAGAGTGTCTTGGACTGCAAGGAGATCAAATCAGTCAATTATAAAGGAAATCAGTTCTGAATATTCGTTGGAAGGACTGATGCTGAAGCTGAAACTCCAATACTTTGGCCACATGATGCGAAGAGCTGACTCTTTGGAAAAGACCCTGATGCTGGGAAAGATTGAAGGCAGGAGGAGAAGGGGCCAACAGAGGATGAAACAGAGAAAGGGATGACAAAGGATGAGATGGTTGGGTGGCATCACTGACTTGATGGACATGAGTTTGAGCAAGATCCAGGAGTTGGTGATGGATGGGGAAGCCTGGTGTGCAGCAGTCCATGAGGTCACAAAAAGTTGGACATGACTGAGCAACTGAACTGAACTGCTATTGTAAGAAGTCAAGAAAAAGGTTTCTTTTAGGAAGAGCTGAGTTTTGACTTGGAGGAGTATGCAGAGGAGTCTTAGTGCTTTGATGGTGATTCATTTATTGATCTGAATAGTGGTTGTACAGGTGTGCTCACCTTGAGAAAATTTATTGAGCTGTTTATGTATGAACTATGTACTCTTTTCTCAGATATATTTCAATAAAAGTTTATTTAAAAGAAAAAATGTTGAGTATAGCTGAAGATTGACCATTTAAGTCCCCATGGTTTCAGATTTCCAAAGGGCCTGATGGAGAAATGGCATTCCTTCCTCGTGGGGAGCCCTGAGAAACAATTGCTGTCTGAAGATCAGACCAAGGAGCACAAAACTTAGAGGCTGCCTTCCACCATGAGGACCATCTAAGTCTCAACCCCCAATTTCTTTGTTCGTGTCACTGTTTTGACCAGTGTGTTATAGGTTGCAGTTAGAAAAAATAATAATAAAAATAACTTTGCCCACTGAAATGAGAGGAAGCCAGTCAAGGATGAAACCATTCCTGTTTTCTTTCCGGTCACTGAGAAACCTAACTGTGAACCCTAGGAGATGGTGCTGAGGGCAATAGATTATCCATTTGCACTTGGAGTAGTTATGAGGGATGAATCAACCATAATTGACATTGAATAAACTAACCATTAACAAAAGAAAATTTTCCATTTGAGGGAATTCCTGGAAGAGACAATTCATTAGCTTTTGCTACTCAACCCTGGTGGGATCATTACAATATTTACCCCAGTGCTTGGACCTTTTCTGTGGTTTGTGGGAACTACAGCACAGTCTACCAGTTATTTCCCTTTTGGCTTTATGTCAGCTGGAGTTAGTTTCTGATGCTTGCAACTCAGGAACCCTAGTTGATGCACCATGTCACCAACTTGAACATCATGAAGACGCCTGGATTTTGCACAGTGAGTTCTTACCTGGCAAGCACACCTGGAGAAAAAGAGAGTGAGAGCTGAACCTCCCGTGGCTTCCTCAAACCCTGTGATTCCCGCTGGTTGACAAGGAGTGTTTCCACTGTTGAGTTAATGTCATTCTTCCTTTACCTTTGTATACATCCCAGGCTGTGCTGTGTTTTTCTGCACAGAGATAACACCCCAAAATGGGGTGCTTTGGAGGGAAAGAAACTTTCACTGCAGTGAGTTAGTGAGGGAGTCATCAAGTCCTCAGGGAGCTCTGAGACATTCCAGCAAAAATGACTAACTTGTAAGTTTGCTAAGATGCAGCGTAGGCTTTGGGAACTCAAGTTTTCATCAGAAGAGAGTACCAGGTGGGAGAAATATCCCCTTATCACAGCAGTTCTAAGGATATAACTAACTGTAACTAGCAATGATAGCACCAACAGAGGTTGACACTGGTTGAACACTTAATATATGCCAGGCTCATGTGTATGTTAGTCACTCAGTTGTGTCTGATTCTTTGTGACTCCATGTATTGTAGCCTACCAGGCTCCTCTATCCGTGGAATTCTCCAGGCAAGAATACTGGAGTGGGTTGCCATTCCCTTCTCCAGGGGATCTTCCCAACCCAGGGATCAAACCCTGCATTGCAGGCAGATTCTTTATCGTCTGAACCACCATGGTCTAGCACAATGCTATGGATTTTATAGGCATTATCTCATTGAATCCTCCCAATATCATACCAAGATAGACTAATCTTCAATATCAACTTCATGAGAGCAGGGAGTTTTGTCTGTTTTGCTCCTTGTGTCTCAAGGCACATAAAAGAGTGCCTGGTTTGTTCAGTAATAAGTTGGTCAAATGAACGTGTTGACTCTCTATTCTCACTGTCTCCACTGTATAGATAATATGGGAATTAAACAATTTATTATGGTAAAGCTTCTGTCTACAATGCAGGAGACCCGGGTCTGATCCCTGGGTTGGGAAGATTCCCAAGAGAAGGAAATGGCAATCCACTCCAGTACTATTGCCTGGAAAATCCGATGGACAGAGGAGCCTGGTAGGCTACAGTCCATGGGGTCGCAGAGTCGGACATGATTGTGCATCTTCACTTCAAGAAGTGATAAAGCAAGGATATTTTTCAGGTCATAAGACTTGGAGGAGCACAACTCTATTTTGAAATTTTAGGGAAAATACAAATGATCAGAGGATAAAAAAGATCTTGGCAGAGCTTTGCATACAAAGGTCTTTGCTGATCCAAATCTTCTGGCTTTAGAGCTGGTCCCATGCCTTAAAGCCAAGTAGTGATGCCCTCAGGATGTCATGGAGACAAGGAAGGAAAACAAGTGTATTACTCAAAACTTGCTCACACAGGATGGAATGAATGACTGAAGGGAACTTTGCTCATTTATTGATGATTCCCTTAGGTAGTTATTGGAGAAGGAAATGGCAACCCACTCCAGTACTCTTGCCTGAGAAATCCCACGGATGGAGGAGCCTGGTAGGTTAGAGTCCATGGGGTTGTAAAGAGTCGGACAAGACTGAGCAACTTCAGTTCAGTTAGGTAGTTATGGAACATGTTTACTGTTCACTTTTCAGAATCACAAGAAATTTTTCATATTCAGATTTAATTATAAAGTGGAAACTCACGAGTTTATCTAAACCCTAAATTGTATTGAGGAGAGAAGAAATGCAGACATCAGTGGACACTGGTTCTTAAATAGCCATTTCTTTTGAAGGTCTAATCCATTGTGACTGAACCACTGAATTAGTGGCAATTTTATTCTACCAAGAAACCTTACCCTACATTTGAATAAAGAAGTTATTTGATCTCTTTTACAAGAACAACCAAAAGCGATGTTAACAAATCTTATGAAAACATTGTTTATAATTCTGTGTCTAATGTGATCTGGTAGCCAAGATTTCATGAACTGAAATGTTAAAAGGAAAAATAAAATCTATAATGTATTAACAGATTTATTCAAAGAATACACCTCTGAGAATGTTTTAGGGAATTAGTGAATTCAGGTAAATGTCAAACCCTGATTTTAGAAACAATTGATGTTGGTTGATATTATTGATGCTTGTTTCTGTCTTTTTCTCTGAATTATTCTGATTTCCCTCAGATGGAAGTGATAGAAACTTGATTTTAACAGTGTAGACAAAAATGGTAATTCAGTTGTTCACTTAACTGAAAAAATTCGGAGATAGGTGGCTTCAGGTAAAGATATATTCCAGGGTTCTAATGATGTCATGAGGATTTATTCTCTTGCCCCCATCTCTTAGTTCCACTTTCCTCTGTGCTTCATTTTCAGGCAAACCCTCTCAAGTCCATGGTCTTGAGCAGCTCCTCTGTCCATGGAATTCTCCAGACAAGAATACTGGAGTGGGTAGCTGTTCCCTTCTCCAGGGGATCTTCCCAACCCAGGGATCTAACCCAGGTCTCCCACATTGCAGCCAAATTCTTTACTGTCTGAGCCACCAGGGAAGCTCTACATCTTCTCTAGAGCTCCCAATTTCATCAAAGTCCAGGAATTTAGTATCATTGATCTGCTTTGAGTAACATGCCCATCCCTAAACCAAAACCATGATTAGACAGAAAAATAAAAGTAACTGCTCTAAAAATTTAACTTTCTAAAAAGTGTATCTGATAGCATAGACATTGTAGAAGTTTTCAAAATAACTTGAGTGATTGCATTTCACCTCTGGGAGCTAGTCTTTTAGATGGTATTACAAAGTGAGACCCTTCGTAGTCATTATCTACACATTTTGCTGGTTCAGACAAGGTTGGTTCCTTGCACTGTTGCAGGCTTGACTTCTACAGACTGTTATTTCTGTTCCTTCAGAAACTAGTGAGGGTGATCGTAGATACCTGAAGACCATAGTTTATAAGGCAAGAGTGGCTTCCATGTGGCTGGAAGGTGAGGGCTCTGTATTCCCAGCTGGTGCATCAGGTGTTGTTGTTCAGTCGCTAAGTCATGTCTGACTCTTTGTGACCCCATGGACTGCAGCACACCAGGCTTCCCTGTCCTTCACCATCCCCTGCAGTTTGCTCAAACTTATGTCCATTGTTGCCATCTAACCATCTCATCCTAGATTACCCCCTTCTCCTCAATCTTTCCCAGCATCATGGTCTTTTCCAACGAATTGGCTCTTCACATCAGGAGGCCCATATATTGGTCTTTGATTTTGGTTTATCAGCATTTACTTATAAATCTTTAGGTCTTATGGTATAGGGGTTAATAGTATAGGTTGAGGAATGACGAGGACCAGTATTTGTGTGTCAGCTCTATGAGCTAAAGAAAATTAGTTAATAGACCTACAAAAGGAAGGTATTAATAGTATCTATCCCCCCAGGGTGTGCCTCTTGAGAAGACATGGAACAACAGCCTGGTTCCAAATAGGGAAAGGAGTAAGTACATCGGGGCTGTATATTGTCACCCTGCTTATTTAACTTATATGCAGAGTACATCATGAGAAACTCTGGGCTGGAAGAAGCACAAGCTGGAATCAAGATTGCCAGGAGAAATATCAGTAACCTCAGATATGCAGATGACACCACCTTTATGGCAGAAAGTTAAGAGGAACTAAAGAGCCACTTGATGAAAGTGAAAGAGGAGAGTGAAAAAGTTGGCTTAAAGCTCAATATTCAGAAAACGAAGATCATGGCATCCAGTGCCATCACTTTATGGGAAATAGATGGGGAAACAGTGTCAGGCTTTATTTTGGGGGGCTCCCAAATCACTGTAGATGGTGACTGCAGCCATGAAATTAAAAGACGCTTACTCCTTTGAAGGAAAGCTATGAACAACCTAGACAGCATATTGAAAAGCAGAAACATTACTTTGCTGACTAACGTTTGTCTAGTCAAGGCTATTTTTCCAGCAGTCATGTATGGATGTGAGAGTTGGACTGTGAAGAAAGCTGAGCACAAAAGAATTGATGCTTTTGAACTGTGGTGTTAGAGAAGACTCTTGAGAGTCCCTTGGACTGCAAGGAGATCCAACCAGTCCATCCTAAAGGAGATCAGTCCTGGGTGTTCTTTGGAAGGAATGATGCTAAAGCTGAAACTCCAGTACTTTGGCCACCTCATAACTCATTGGAACAGACTCTGATGCTGGGAGGGATTGGGGGCAGGAGGAGAAGGGGACAATAGAGGATGAGATGGCTGGATGGCATCACCAGCTCAATGGACATGAGTCTGGGTGAACTCTGGGAGTTGGTGATGGGCAGGGAGGCCTGGTGTGTTGCAATTCATGAGGTCTTAATGAGTCGGACACGACTGAACGACTAAACTGAACTGAAGTGAACTGATCCCCCAGGGTATGCCTAGCTCATGACAAACAGCTGTTACTATTATCCTGTTCACCCAGTACTTACCTTCATGCCTAGTACCCTCCCCCTTTTCCATGAGTTGCAGGATTCCCAAAATGAAGAGGTTTCCCTCTTTTAACTCATAGACTATTTTTCTAGCCTTCCCAGTCCTATGCAATAACTTCTGAGATATTTTGAGTTCAAGTCTTTTATCTCCTATATATTAATTGAGGGAGACTGACCAAAATGAATACTTTGGGCCTCAGTCTCCTCATCTGTAAAATGAGGTTATTTACACTAACATCACAAGAATGCAGTGTAATTTAAATTAAATAATACAAATAAGGCATCTGGTTTGCCTTGGAAATGAACAGAGATCATCCTGTCATTTTTGAGATTGCATCCAAATACTGCATTTCGGACTCTTTTGTTGACCATGATGGCTACTCCATTTCTTCTAAGGGATTCCTGCCCACAGTAGTAGATATAATGGTTATCTGAGTTAAATTCACCCATTCCAATCCATTTGAGTTCGCTGATTCTTAGAATGTTGACGTTCACTCTTGCCATCTCCTGTTTGACCACTTCCAATTTGCCTTGATTCATGGACCTGACCTTCCAGGTTCCTATGCGATATTGCTCTTTACAGCAACAGACCTTGCTTCTATCACCAGTCACATCCACAACTGTGTATTGTTTTTGCTTTGGCTCCATTCCTCCATTCTTTCTGGAGTTCTCTCTCCACTGATCTCCAGTAGCATATTGGGTACCTACCCACCTGGGGAGTTCCTCTTTCAGTATCCTATCATTTTGCCTTTTCATACTGTTCATGAGGTTCTTAAGGCAAGAATACTGAAGTGGTTTGCTATTCCCTTCTCCATTGGACCACATTCTCAGACCTTTCCACCATGACCCATCCATCTTGGGTGGCCCCACATGGCATGGCTTAGTTTCATTGAGTTAGACAAGGCTGTGGTCCATGTGATTAGACTGACTAGTTTCCTGTGATTATGGTGATAATCATAATGGTAATTTTCTGTGATAATGATGACTTCCTTCAAAAAGTCCCATGATGCACTCAATGCCCCAGGCTCTGCAGCAGGCCACCGTTGACTTATGCCTCCGCCAGAGACTCCTGGACACTTATGGGCATGTCTGGGTCAGTCTCTTGTGGGGTCACTGCTCCTTTCTTCTGGGTCCTGGTGCACACAAGGTTTTGGCTGTGCCCTCCAGAGTCTGTTTCTCCAGTCCTGTGTAAGTTCTTGTGGTTCTATGGTGGGGTTAATGGCAACCTTCTCCAAGAGGGCTTATGCCACACTCAGGTCTTATTGGAAAAGACCCTGATGCTGGGAAAGATTGAAGATGGGAGGATAAGAGGATGACAGAGGATGAGATGATTGGATGGCACCATCAACTTGATGGACATGAGTCTGAGTAGGCTCTGGGAGTTGGTGATGGACAGGGAAGCCTGGAGTTCTACAGTCCATGGGATTGCAAAGAGTCGGACATGACTGAGTGATTGAACTGAACTGGAGGCATCTGGAGCACAATAGATATTAAATAACTTTTCTTTATCAATTACTTATATAATATTTTATATCTACTATATTGCCATCCTTGTTTTAAGTACTTTGTAAGTTTTAGTTCATTTAATCTTAATTTTTAGAATTAATCATACCATTATCATCTTTTTACAAATAAGGAAAGGAAGTGTCAAGAAGTTCAACAAGTTGCTTGACCTTACAATGCTCATATATGGCAGATGTAGGCTTTAAATCCAGGCAGTTTGGTCCAGGTTCCATTACCTGAATCACTTTTTCTTTTCTGAACTACCTCTTACCAAAAAAAAAAAAAAAAAAGAAAAGAATGCTATGATCAGAATTAATTGAGAAGATAGGATGCCATCCTACATCTTCTTCCTGGGGCTTGAGTCTATCCTACTCTTCATCAGTGTGTTTGCCCAAGGAGGAATTTAGTTATAAGCAATTGCAACATTTTCTCTAAGAGTTGCCATTACTTATGTGCCTTACTCCAAGTAGTAAAGACACTGTTTCTTTTTCATGGAAAGCTCACAGGTACCACATTGAATTGCTAATCACACACCCTGGAAGCTTCATGACACCCCAATGAGGCAGCACTGAACCTCCAGGGTCACCCAGCTAAGTGTGACAGGTTCATTATTTGAACCCAGGACCCTCTGTCTAATGGGCTTGCTTTTCATGGACATGTCATGCCATCCTTATGTAACAAAGAACACTTAGAATATAGAATAAATGTCTTCTGGGCTTCCCAGGTGGCACTACTGGTATAGTACCTGCCTGCCAATTTAGAACCTCAGAGTCGTGGGTTCAATCTCTGGGTCAGGAAGATCCCCTGGAAAAGGGCATGGCAATCCACTCCAGTATTCTTGCCTGGAGAATCCTATGAACAGAGGAGCCTGGTGAGCTACAGTCCATAGGTTTGCACAGAGTCAGATATGACTGAAGTGACTTAGCATGCATGTCTGTGATATCCCTTGTTTTTAGAACCCATGTCAAATCCTTAGCAAAATGAATACTTTCACTCACTTTTTCCAAACTGCATTCATTGAGATATTATTGTATCCCAGCAGTGAATATGTGAACCTTAAAAGAGAGTCACATTTGATCTCTTGTACCCCACTTTGGGACATTACCTAGGTCACATCAGCTTGCTTTAATTTCAGCCAATCTTGTCATGAGTGGATGCCCTGGTTTGACTTTAGGATATGACATCAATGTCATCGATCATTTCAGCTGCAAAATTTAAAACAGATCCATGTTTCAAGTTCCTACAAAGCAAAGACTAGAAAGAGAAATAATTTTGGACTCGCTTTCCTAGTGATGGTCACTAAGTTGTCATCAAAAGCCTTTTTGCAATATGGATGAAGAAGGTGATGGTTAAATTACAAATATTGGACTTCAAGTGGCCCTCATTGTCATGCAGTTTAGATAATGTGTAAGACACTTTAGATAAGGTGTATGACATTAGATAAGGTGTAAGACATGAGGAAATCATGGTTTTCAAGAATTTAAGAATGAATGTAACTAACACTAATGAAGGAGTTATAACTCAGAGCCAGATTTAGAAGGTAAATATCATAGCAGTAAAATCTGACCAACATTAATGAGCTCTGCCTGCCAATTCAACAATCAGAACATGCCCCTTTTCCTATTCTTTATCTCCTGAGCTTTATTTGTCTATTAGCCCACTTGGACAACAGCATATAAATTTGGGGAAGACAACCAATAAAAGTTTGCCAGAACAAAACGCTAGTTTACTAATTTCCCCCATGGCCCTGTGTAGGACTGTAATAAAATTTCTTCCTGTTGAAATCCGGGCTCTGCTGTCTCAGGAGTGACCCCTCTGGTTGAGAAGACCATCAAGAACACGCACCATCTCCACCATCTCCTGCCTACAGGCTGGCCTGATTAATCCCGACTGAGTCTTTGGAAAGCACACAAATATAAACTATTCATTTATTTCAAATTGGTGGGCGCCGTGGGGAAGTTATCTCATATAATCTAGTGTTAGTCTATCCACTGCATCATAAAAATTAATTTGTCTAATTAATGACATTAGTACTTTTATACATGCATAATTCATATTAATTGATAGGTCTGCCTAAAAAGAATACCTTTTGGAAGAAAAATGATCCCATTAGTGCAAGTTTAATCCAAATCAGGGCTGACAAAGCATGGAGCCTTCAAGGCGTATCTTCAGCTTTGTTAATTGTCATAAGCATTCTAAATTGATTATTCTTACATTAGCATGAGACATTTCATTCATCAATGCTTTGCTGTAAAGGAAATTTGTCTAATGGATTTGGGTAGCTCAACTAAATAAGTAGTATTTTTTTTTCTAGGGTAGCTAGAGGGGCCTTTGAAGCATATTAATTCACTAATACTGGAGGGAAGAAAAATTAGCAGTGGAAATATATAGAAATATCATACAAAATTAGATTTCTGACACTGAATAATTTTTGTGATATCTGTTTCAATGGTAATTGAGTGAGTGTGCCTGCACTTTTATTGCTTTTCTGTTTTGCAAGCTCCATGATAAACAGCTAATGTTAATATTTCTTATGAGTTATGCTCCTGCACCTGGTAGGGCCACAGGGGTATGAAATGGAGGATGAATGAGACAAATACGCATTTTGAGAGGGAGGGGGACTGCTAGAAGGCACAGGGATTATACAAGGATTGACCATAGCACCATTTACCTTGGGCTTCTGGGAAAACCATTCCCACAGACACGTGTGGCCAGCTAAGCCATGGGGAGACGATAAACTTAGATTCAGTTGTGTCCCAGTGCGCACGGACTAGAGAGCAGGAAATCCATTCAACTTGCTATCTGCCTCTTCATGTCGGGGCAGTCATCAAAGAATTCTGTTTAATGGCCAGAGCCAAACTTCTTGGTTAATGTTCATAGATTCACACAAAGCCTGGTTGGGATCCTCTGTTTGGGAAGCAATAACCTGACAATGAGCTAGCAAGATATATTTTAACAGCTGCTCTATACTCTTTTTGGGCTGTATAGACCAATTACACATTGTTGGTTTCAGGCAGAGCTGAGGAGTTCCTTTAGATGCCACGGTGCTTATGCTATGAGGCTCTTAGTTGAAAGTGTCCACCATGGTCTTCTACTTTGGGGTATCTCCTTCTTCTACTCCTCTTCTCTTCACCAGGGTGGATTTGAGAAATTTCCAATACTTTAGACCATCCTAGGGCACTGGAAAAAAATACACCTGTGTTAAAGTCTTAGCAAGTTAGTTACTCAGTAAATGAGTGACCTTGGCCAAGTAGCTTCATGTCGTTGAGCTTCCGTTCCCGATAGCAGCAGTTTCAGTATGTTGCTGTGATGGACATGTACACGGGACAGTGCATGCCCGAAGGGCTTAGCGGTGTGACTAGCGCATAACAGCTGTCAAATAAACTGGAACACTTATGAGCTATTAGCTGGTGGAATTAAATAGAGACAAAAAGAGTCTTGCGTTCTTACTTCTTATTATTTCCCTCTCTTGTTTCTCAAAAGATTTTTGTCTCTAGAGGACTTTTTTTTTCATCATCCCAATTACCCTTGAGTTTCAGAGTGGACTCTTTGGTCACATGGCACTCGCAGAAATTCTAGCCAGGGGAAAAGTGCTAACAAACTTCCCACCAACCTTCCAAAACAGGGTAACAGCAATTGTCCCAAGGGTATCACTTACTTCAGAGCCTCTGGGCTCGTATTAAAAGAGACTATGGAGAAGGCAATGGTAACCCACTCCAGTACTCTTGCCTGGAAAATCCCATGGGCAGAGGAGTCTGGGGGGCTGCAGTCTATGGGGTCGCTAAGAGTTGGACACAACTGAAGCGACTTAGCAGCAGCAGCATGTTGTGAGTAGATTAAGCTCAGGTTTCAGATTTAGATAAACCTGAGCTAGAAATCTTTCTCATTCAATCATTCATTCATTTATTCAATAAATATTGAGTGAGTGCCTAGTATTTAGATCTTAGGGATACTGATGTACATTTAATGAGTAGGCATTCTAGTCAAGTGAAATTTGCTCAGTCATGTTCGACACTTTGCAACCCCATAGACTATATAGTCCATGGAATTCTCCAGGCCTGAATACTGGAATGGGTAGCCTCTCCCTTCTCCAGAGGAATCTTTCCAACCCAGGGATCGAACCCAGGTCTCCTGCATTGCAGGCAGATTCTTTACCAGTTGAGCCACAATCTGACTGACAATTCACCAAAAAGGAGAGACCTACAGAATAGAATTCAGAGAAAGAGATATAGAGACAGAAGTGCTGAGAAGGGAAGGAGACTGGCAATGTGGTGCAGAGTGGCTGGGCTGTGGGCAGAGGAGGCAGGGAAGTACTTTAGTGAGGATGAACAGGGAGGGACTCTGATATGTAATCAGACCCATGAAAAGCATCCTTCCAGGTACCAGGTGAAAAGATCCAGCAGAAGGAAGGCCCTTTGCACATTTAGGGCAAAGAAAGGAGGATAGGACTCCACTGCAGGAAGTGAGTCTCAGGCTAAGCAGGGGCCTGAATTAAAAACCATGGTGGATCAGTGGGAAAGAATCCACCTGCAATGCAGGAAACATGGGTTCAGTGCCTGGGTCAGGAAGATCCCCTGGAGGAGGAAATGATTACCCACTCCAGTATTCTTGCTAGGAAAATCCCATGGACAGAGGAGCCTGGCAAGCCACAGTCTATGGGAGTCACAAAGAGTCAGACACAGCTGAGCAACTAAGCCTGACTCTCTGTGACCCCCAAGGACTGTGGCCCACCAGGCTCCTCTGCCCACGGGATTTCCCAGGCAGGAATACTGGAATGGGCTGCCATTTCCTCCTCCAGAGCACAGCACAGCACCTGATTTTTACTCACTGTACATTCTTGGGAATTTTCTATAGACCTCTCTCCAAGCCTCAGTTTTCTTACCTGCAAGATAGGAATTAGCACAATTGATTCCTCACATTTTCTCTTCATGAATAAATGAGATATTTCAAGATTATCAAGAAATCTGGACTCATAAAATGTTGCTCCCTCATCTTTCTTCTCCTTGAATACCATTTGGTGACAAATACTGAAATATTTCTGTTCAGTTGAATGACCCTTACCCAATTTATTTTGGAGATTTTACACAATCCAAGAGATAGGTACATATTTTCTCTATCTAGAAAAACCTTCCTTTGTTTGGTGGGAACTGTGTGTCCCACTCAACAAGGCTGTGAGAGTCTGGAATAAGCCACAGGGGGAAGAAGGAAGCCTGCTCTCCACTTCCGGTGAAAAGCTGTTGCAGCCTGTCTTCTGGCCACATCTTTAGGTCCATTCACCTTCCAGCATCCTGTACTCTCTGCTGGCAATTCCTCGGGGATGTTTTCAGTAGACTCCTTCCAGACCCCATGTATCCCATGATGTGCTCCCTGACCCTTCAGGACCACATTAGGCTCTAATCTCCTCATCCCAATGTGTTGACTTTTCCACATCCATTTTCAATCCATTCCTCAAGCTCTCTCTTTAGGCCTCAAGTTTCAACAGAAAGGAAACACTTCCTAAAGTTGTTCATTTTGGTTTCCAGCAGACAGAATTTGGGAAGGGCAGAGATATTACATATCCCGCAACTAAAATATACCAGATGTGTAGCTTTATTCTGGTTTTTTACATATAATATTCCTGTTTTCCTAAATGTAACTTAAGATTGCTTTCAACATGGAAAGTGATACTCTAATTATACAAAACATAAGCCATGCCATTCCTCGAATATATATTTATACATAGACTAATGGAAGGGGCCAGGACAAATGATCTGTGTTAGATATTCCAAATGTGAAAAAATGAGGTTTGTAGACATAGATTTAACAGCTATTGGGGGAGTGCTTGCAATAATTGGTTATTGTTGAAAAGAAATGTCAGATATCATTATTGACATTTACAATTTTAATTAGCTTGATCTCTGAGTCCAATACATTATATTTTCCTCTTTTCAAATTTTTTTTTTTGGAAGAATTAAAACCAATAGGCTTTCACAGTTATTTAAGGAAATGTTATTAAGACCCACAATGCTGGGATGTACTAATAGTTTAATGGATAAAGAATATGGGTCATTTTTCATGTTAAAACACAGCGCTGAAATGAAATACTTCTCTCATTTGCTACAGAACTGGAACAGCAGATTGCACTATTTCCTCGAAGTCTTCAGTTTGTTCAAGGGTTCCCGGAGGTGTTGATTTTTGTGCCATTCAGTCTCTGTCCCCTTCAACCTTTACTCCGAGGAAAAGGGTGAGTGGAGGCTCCAGGAGATTTTGAGCAGAGAAACGGAACTCTGTGTGAAGTATGGCTCTGCAACTTACAAGGCAAGGCACCCTTATTTCCAGTCACCCAGGGGGTCTAACGTTTCTTATTTATCTGCAGGTGGCTGTAGACATTTTTGGTGGCTTCCCGCATTTACCGTTTCATTCTGCAAGGTGTTTAATGAGACCAAAGTATATGTAATTATTAGAACCAGCTCTACTTGTCTCCATGGAGAGAATTTCACTGGTGATGTATGCTGTGTAGTTCCTGCATGTTAATTCACTTCAGTCCTGTCTGTCTGAAATGAAATACTTCTCTCATTTGCTACAGAACTGGAACAGCAGATTGCACTATTTCCTCGAAGTCTTCAGTTTGTTCAAGGGTTCCCGGAGGTGTTGATTTTTGTGCCATTCAGTCTCTGTCCCCTTCAACCTTTACTCCGAGGAAAAGGGTGAGTGGAGGCTCCAGGAGATTTTGAGCAGAGAAACGGAACTCTGTGTGAAGTATGGCTCTGCAACTTACAAGGCAAGGCACCCTTATTTCCAGTCACCCAGGGGGTCTAACGTTTCTTATTTATCTGCAGGTGGCTGTAGACATTTTTGGTGGCTTCCCGCATTTACCGTTTCATTCTGCAAGGTGTTTAATGAGACCAAAGTATATGTAATTATTAGAACCAGCTCTACTTGTCTCCATGGAGAGAATTTCACTGGTGATGTATGCTGTGTAGTTCCTGCATGTTAATTCACTTCAGTCCTGTCTGACTCTTTGTGACCCTATAGACTGTAGCCCACCAGGCTCCTCTGTCCCTGGGATTCTCCTGGCAAGAATACTCAAGGAAGTTGCCATTTCCTTCTTCGGGAAATCTTCCTGACCCAGGAATCAAGCCTGTGTCTCTCATGACTCCTGCGTTGGCAGGCGGGCTCTTTACCATTAGCCACCTGGGAAGACCATGTAGTGCCTGCCTCTCCCAGCTGGTAATACGCAACTCACAAGGTTATCTCTTTTCTGAAGCAAATATCATTTGAAACTTAGATAGACTTTCAGAGACCATGTAATCATTTAACTACTGTGATATAATGATACAATAAAAAATATGTTTTGGTGTTCACTTGATTCTAGCCTGAGCTCCTAAAGTCTTTGAGATTTCCTGAGGATAAAATCAATTGGCCAGTTTGCAACCCCATGAACTGTATCCCGCCAGGTTCCTCTGTCCATGGGATTTCCCAGACAAGAATACTGGAGTGGGTTGCCATTTCCTCCTGCAGCGGATCTTTCTGACCTGGGGATGGAACCTGCTGCATCTTCTGCACTGGCAGGCAGATTCTTTATCACTGAGCCACCTGGGAAGCTAGGAGCATCTTTTGTTCTGGTATATGGTCTTTGATTTTGGTTTTTGACACAGCGCTCCTAAATCCCTTGGAATTTCTAGAATGATAAGAGAATAGTTGGTTCTAATGAGTTGACACTTAATGGGCTCCTGGATAACTGCAGGATAGCGGCTGCTCACTGGAAAGACAAAACAATTATCAGACGCTTAGAACTTTCAGTACCACCCACTAGCCTCCGCGGAGGGGAGAGAGGCTGGAAATTGAGTTAATAACCATGTCTATGAGATGAAGCCTTCATAAAAATCTCTGAACTACAGAGTTGGTGTTGGACAGGGAAGCCTGGCATGCTACAGTCCTTGGGGTTGCAGAATCGGACACAACTGAGCGACTACACTGAACTGAACTGAACAAGTTCGGAGAACTCCTGGGTTGGTGAATGCATTCACATGTCAGGAGAGTATATGTTCCAACTCCATGGTGAAAGAAGTGCCTGTGTTTGAGACCCTTCTCTCCTTGCGTACCTTTCCATCTCCTCTAACCTTTATTATATCCTTTATAATAATGCATTTTCCTGAGCTCTGTGAGACGTTCTAGCAAATTATGGAAACCTAAGAGGGTCTTGGGTTGGTTGGAAATACAAGTGAAAGCCTGAGACTCCTTATTGGAGCCTGAAGTAGGGGGAGTACAGTGGGACTAAGACCTTGACCTGGGTGGGGAGAGGGAGTGTGTGCTAATCCCTGGTAGGGAGTGTTAGAACTGAACTGAATGGAAGGACACCCTGCTAGTGTCAGAGAATTGGTGGGTGTGTGGGAAAAACTCAAATATTCTATAACCAGAAGTATTGTGAACATTCAGAGAGTAGAGAACAGAGGAAAATGGAGTTTTTCCTTTTATACTTGTGCATAATTCATATGTTATATATATATATATATATATAATGTGTGTGTGTGTGTGTGTGTACTAAGCCTCTTCAGTGATGTTCACCTCTTTGCAACCAATGGACTGTAGCCCTCCAGGCTCCTCTGTCCATGGCATTCTCCAGGTAAGAACACTGGAGTGGGGTGCCATGCCCTCCTCCAGGGGATCTTCCTGACCCAGGCAGCAAACCCATGCTTCTTATGTCTCCAGCATTGGTAGGTGGGTTCTTTACCACTAGTGCCACCTGGGAAGCCCCATATATCTTGTATACCATACACTTAAGTACTCTGTTTAAACATAATCATACATGGAACTTTAAATACAATAAAATTCTGAATCCAGACAGAAAAGTTTTTGAATCACTCTTTCTTGAGGATGGTCAGTGCTTTGGGATTAGCTGTGCCAACTTACACAGACAACTAAAGATGATATAACTTTATAGTTACATAAATATAAGCCCAACTGTCACACTCGCTGGGGTTCAGGAAAAGAGACAATGGAGGCACATGTACCATACATTTAAATACCTAAAAATAGAAATCAAGCTAATAAACTATTTAATATGATGTATTCTTGACAAGACTATGGGCTTTAGGAAGCATCACTATGAACAAAGCTAGTGGAGGTGATGGAAACTGCTGTGCCAACTTACACAGACAACTAAAGATGATATAACTTTATAGTTACATAAATATAAGCCCAACTGTCACACTCGCTGGGGTTCAGGAAAAGAGACAATGGAGGCACATGTACCATACATTTAAATACCTAAAAATAGAAATCAAGCTAATAAACTATTTAATATGATGTATTCTTGACAAGACTATGGGCTTTAGGAAGCATCACTATGAACAAAGCTAGTGGAGGTGATGGAAACTCCACTTGAGCTATTTCAAATCCTAAAAGATGATGCTGTGAAAGTGCTGCACTCAATATGCCAGCAAATTTGGAAAAGTCAGCAGTGGCCACAGAACTGCAAAAGAGCAGTTTTCATTCCAATCCCAAAGAAAGGCAATGCCAAAGAATGCTCAAACTACCTCACAGTTGTACTCATCTCACACGCTAGTAAAGTAATGCTCAAAATTCTCAAGCCAAGCTTCAGTAATACGTGAACCGTGAACTCCCTGATGTTCAAGCTGGTTTTGGAAAAGGCAGAGGAACCAGAGATCAAATTTCCAACATCCAGTGGATCATCAAAAAAGCAAGAGAGTTCCAGAAAAAACATCTGCTTCTGATTTGTTGACTATCCCAAAGCCTTTGACTGTGTGGTTGACAACAAACTGTGGAAAATTCTTCAAGAGATTGGAATATCAGACCACTTGACCTGCTTCCTGAGAAATCTGTACGCAGGTCAAGAAGCAACAGTTAGAACTGGACGTGGAACAGCGGACTGGTTCCAAATAGGAAAAGGAGTATGTCAAGTCTGTACATTGCCACCCTACTTATTTAATTTATATGCATAGTACATCATGAGAAATACTGGGCTGGATGAAGCACAAGCTGGAATCAAGATTGTAGGGAGAAATATCATCTGCTTCTGATTTGTTGACTATCCCAAAGCCTTTGACTGTGTGGTTGACAACAAACTGTGGAAAATTCTTCAAGAGATTGGAATATCAGACCACTTGACCTGCTTCCTGAGAAATCTGTACGCAGGTCAAGAAGCAACAGTTAGAACTGGACGTGGAACAGCGGACTGGTTCCAAATAGGAAAAGGAGTATGTCAAGTCTGTACATTGCCACCCTACTTATTTAATTTATATGCATAGTACATCATGAGAAATACTGGGCTGGATGAAGCACAAGCTGGAATCAAGATTGTAGGGAGAAATATCAATCACCTCAGATATGCAGATGACACCACCCTTATGGCAGAAAGTGAAGAGGAACTAAAGAACCTCTTGATAAAAGTGAAAGAGGAGAATGAAAAGGTTGGCTTAAAACAATATTCAAAAAACTGAGATCATGGCATCTGATCCCATGGCAAATAGATGGGGAAACAGTGGAAACAGTGACAGACTTTATTTATTTATTTGGCTCCAAAATCACTGCAGATGGTGACTGCAGCCATGAAATTAAAAGATATTTGCTTCTTGGAAGAAAAGTTATGACTGACCTAGACAGCATATTGAAAAGCAGAGACATAACTTTGCTAACCAAGTTCTGTCTAGTCAAATCTATGGATTTCCACTGGTCATGTATGGATGTGAGAGTTGGACTATAAATAAAACTGAAGAATTGATGCTTTTGAGCTGTGGTGTTGGAGAAGACTCTTGAGAGTCC
The DNA here is from genome assembly GCA_006408675.1 of Madoqua kirkii. Taxonomy (NCBI): domain Eukaryota; kingdom Metazoa; phylum Chordata; class Mammalia; order Artiodactyla; family Bovidae; genus Madoqua; species Madoqua kirkii. The sequence continues at coordinate 18,967 of SJYC01009505.1, forward strand.
CTTGGACTGAAAGGAGATCCAACCAGTTTATCCTAAAGGAAACCAGTCCTGAATATTCATTGAAAGGACTGATGATGAAGCTGAAACTCCAATACTTTGGCCACCTAATGGGAAGAACTGCTTTCATTTGAAAAAACCCTGATGCTGGGAAAGACTGAAGGCAGGAGAAGAAGGGGTTGACAGAGGATAAGATGGTTAGATGGCATCAGCGACTCAATGAACATGAGTTTGAGTAAACTCCGGGAGTTGGCAATGGACGGGGAGGCCTGGTGTGCTGCAGTCCATGGGGTTGCAAAGAGTCGGGTATGACTGAGTGACTGAACTGAACAGAATTGATTCTTGACAAATGGGCTTTCCCAGGTGCCACTAGCAGTAAAGAATCCACCTGACAATGCAGGAGACATAAGAGACCTGGGTTCGATCCCTGGGTCAGGAAGATCTCCTGGAGGAGGACATGGCAACTCATTCCAGTATGCTTGTCTAGAGAATCCCATGGACAGAAGAGCCTAGTGGGCTACAGTCTACAAGGTTACAAAGAGTTGGACATGACTGAAGTGACTTAACACAAACACACAGACACACACATGCATGCTTGACAAATACACATCAGGAGTCCTCTGAGCTGCATGGCAGAGCATAGCCATTCCCCGGGAAGGAACCTCTGGCTTGGCCTGCGGAGCCGTCACACCTCCTCTTCCATCGCCACTTCCTTCCACATCACAGGGGGCTTCCAGCTTTCAGAGCCGGACAATCTGGCCTCATCTCCTACTTCTCTCTCTCTGTCCCTTTGAAGGATGACCCCATGCCTTCCCCTCAGGCCTGGGAGTGTGCATACGGAGTGGCAACATCCACCCTTGGAACAGCTGAGCATGCGAAGCAGACTCAGGGCTGAGCATGGGCGGTTTCACAGTCCTGGTGTGTGGAATATGGTCCAGGGGAAAATCAGAGCTCTGCGCAGGTCCATCCCCTTAGCTCCAGTGGGAGGCCAGACGAGAGACACTGTGGAGCCTGAGGCCGAGGGCTGAGTCAGTGGTACTGCGTGTCTCTTCGTGTGGTTAAACTCATCATCTGGAAGCTTTAGCCTTTAAAACTCTCAGCCACATAGGTGCTAGTAAAAATGAGAGATGAATTTAACTTTTACTAATAGCAAATTATCCAGTAAACAAGTTGTTTCTTCACTCCTCTGTCTTCAAATTGACCCAGCCATTATAGTGTCGATTCATTCCCTTTTGGTTGGGAGGTTATAAAAGTTCACCTTATTGTACTGGCCTCCAACAATCCTAAACTGTATTGACTGGCCTCCAACAATCCTAAACCCTAATCCCAATCCTGGAATTAATTTTTGGGTGACTTTGAAAAGGGTGTAAGAAGAAAAAGTACCTCAAAATTCCTAATATCATGGCAAAGAAAGATAATTAGAGCTACCTGGTTCAATCATGTGAAATTTACAATATTTGACCTTATTTTTTTTGTTTTTAAACTTACTGAAATGGCAATTTTGTATGGTTTAAAGTAACTGAAGAGGGGGTCTCCACAAAAGCCCCTTTCAGCTCTGTCATGGGGTCATGGAGTTTTGTCTAGAAGCCTGGGAGCCCGTTCTAAGTGTTTCCTTTCAGGATGGTTGGATCAGATGTTGGGGAAGGACCCAGACCGCTGGCTCTAACTTGTCCTTTGGGCAAAGAAGGTGGGCTACGGTAGCCACTGCCCTTAATCATACTGCCTCACTCCAAGTCATAAACCCCCGTACTTCACTTTTCACGTGTTTGGTGAAGATTATATTTTTCCATGTTCTCATGCCTGCCCCTCGGCCTTTGTGAAGCAATTTCCACAGAAACGATGGTCTGCCACCAAATAAGAGTTTACTAAGAATAAAAATTGAATTTCGTCTGCCTGTTGACAAACTGATTGATCTGGGGGCTCTTGTGACTGAATCCTCTCCTAAGCACATTCTCATTTATCATGTGCGAGATTGTTTCAGAATCAATAGCAGCCCGGAGCAGACACGTCTCTGCTGGGGACCCGTGGGGGCCCACTGCCTTCCCTGTAATACTGCTAATTTTTTTGACAGAATTATTTCAACAGTTAAATTGTTCTAGGCCTGTTGTTCCCAGCCTTTCACTAGAATTGTTTGTTAAGGTCATAATTTTTAATATACTTCCCGTAAATGCTGGACCTTGAGGAGTTTGCCCTTTTTCTCATGATGTTAATTTCTCACCCTTGCTCTGAAAGTGAAAGTGTTAGTTGCTCAGTCATGCTAACAGTCAGTCCTGTCTGGCTCTTGGCGACCTCCAGGCTCCTCTGTCCATGGAATTCTCCAGGCAAGAATACTGGAGTGGGCAAGCCATTCACCTAATCTGTGGTTGAGTGATGCTAGATTTTAGCATACCAGTGAGGTGCAACTCTTTAGATATAACCTGCGTCAAAGGAATAAGAGCTGGAGAAAGGCAACCTAACTGCCGTCCTAGCGCGTCATGGCCCAGCTGTGTGGCTTCGGCAATGATCTTTCCTTCTCTGAGCCAGAAATTGGGTCAAATGAAGTCTTAAGTAGAGTCTATCTTGGATAGTCTCTTTGTCCAATTCAGCAGTTGTAAACTGGAGGTTCGTGGGTAGAATCTGATCTGAAGATGGGGTTCACTTAGCTTCCAGAGTTTCTGCTTTTGGTTTGTAAAATTTGATTCCTTTTTTTCTTACTTTAAAAAAATTAATTTGTTAATATGTTAAATTTACACAAATACAATTCATTCTTTATGTGACCCACTATTTTTGGTAGAGTTTTGACACATGCGGAAATTCTTGTACCCACAGTATACAGAACAAGCCTAACATGCCAAGAATTCCTTCATGTTTCTCCCTTATAATCAAGCCCTGCCCCGACTCTTAACCCCTGACAATCACTGATACGTTCTCTGTTCCTATAGCTTTGCCTCTTTCAGGATATCACCTGAATGAAATTATATGATTACATAACCTCTTGAAACCAAGTTCATGAGCAAAATGCATTTGATATTCATCCATGTTGTATGTGCCGATGAATTGCTCCCTTTATTTCTGATAATATTCCACTGGTGCTTCATTGTTTGTTTGTATGTATTGCCATGTGTTTATACATTCATCTACTGAAGGATATTTGGGCTTTTTCAAGTTTTTAATGATCATGAATAATGGTCCCATTAGAGTTTGTGTGTAGTTTTTATATGAACATAAGTTTCCATTTCTACAATGAAATTACTGGTTCTTGTGGCAATTTTTTAAAAGAACTGCCAGGGTACTTTCCAGATATTTATGCCATTTGGTACTCCCTCCAGCAATGTATAAGAATTCTCTCTACATCCTCATTGATACTTGATATTATCAGTCACTTTTAAAACTTTAAGCATTCTAATAGGTGTACAGTAATATCTTATTTTAATTTGCATTTTCCTAATTATTAATCACATTGAACATCTTGTGTTTGTTTGGTATCATGTATCTTCTTTGCTGAAGTGTTTGTTACAATATTTTTCCTATTTCTTTGAATAGGTTGTTTATTTACTTTTGGGTTTTAAGAATATTTTAAAAAATATACTACAGATACAATTTTTTGTTCAATATGTGACTCACAAGTAATTTCTCTCAATATATGGTTTGTCTTTCTATTCTGTTAATTGTGCTCAGCATGGAGAAGTGTGCTTAACTGTGATAAAGACCCATCATGTTTTCTATTTATCATTTTTCTTTTGTGTATTTTGCTTTTGCTATCATATCTAAGAAGACTTTGCCTTACCCTAGGTCTTGAAGATTTAGTTCTGTATTTCCTTCTAAGAGTTTTATGGTATTATGTTTTAATATATTTGTGTCTATGATAACATTTCAAGTTAACTGTATATGTCTTTTGCATATTGATATCCAGTGTTTTACAGCACCATTTGCTGAGAAACTACCTTTCTCCTTTCAAATTGTCAAAAATCTAAAAGTCAGTGCTATTTATGTGCACTCAGTGTTCTTGCCTGGAGAATCCCAGGGATTGGGGAGCCTGGTGGGCTGCCGTCTATGGGGTCGTACAAAGTCGGACACGACTGAAGTGACTCAGCAGCAGTAGCAGCAGAAAATTTCTGGATGCTTTTGTTCTATTCCATTTGACTAAGAGTCTATGATTTCACAAGCATTACATTGTCTCGACTACCATAACTTTATGATACATCTTAAGTTTGGTTGTGCACATCCTCCAACTTTTTTCTTTTTCAAAATTGTTTCAAATGTTCTAGTTCCTTTCTCTTTCCATATAAATTTCAGAATTAGCTAGTGTGAATCTACAGAGTCGTGCTGGGATTTTGATTGGGATTGCATTAAATGCATTAGTCGATTTGCGGAGAATTGACATGCTGACTGTGTTGACTTACTCCCTGGGCCCAGTGTGTCTCTCTGCTTCTTTAGGTCCTCTCTGATCTCAGGCATCAGCATTTTGTAGTTTCAGTCACACATCCTGCACATAGTTTTGTTAGATTTAGATTTATAATTTCGTGTCTGGGAGCTCTTATAAATGATATTGTTTTCAAATATTTTCTTTACAATAGTCTGTTCATTGCTGGTATATAGAAATGCAATTGATTTCTATATATTGATCTTTTATTCTGCAGTCTTGTCAAGCTCACTCAGTTCTAGTGTTTTTTGGTAGATTCTCTATGATTTTTTTTTCATGTAGAAAATCATAGGGATTTTTTACATAGGGATATTTTAATTTTTAAAAATCTGAATGCCTTTTATTTATTTTTCTAAACTTATTGAGTTTGCTAGGACTACTAGAATGATATTGAATAGGAGTATAAAAATGGACAGCTTGACTACTTCCCAATCTCTTATGGAGAAAACATGTGATATAATGTTGGCTGTAAGTCCCTTTGTAGATAGTGTTTGTTAACTTTCCTTCTATTTTTAGTTTTCTGAGAGTTGTAATTATGAAGGGATGTTGAACTTTCTTGCCTTTTTTTCACTATTTGTATAATACATTGGAGAAGGAAATGGCAACCAGCTCCAATGTTCTTGCCTGGAGAATCCCAAGGACGGGGGAGCCTGGTGGGCTGCTGTCTATGGGGTCGCACAGAGTTGGACACGACTGAAGCGATTAGCAGCAGCAATGTGATAAATTGCAGTGATTGATTTTTGATGATTCATGAATCAGCTTTGCAATTTCATGATAAACTTCACTTGGTTATCAATATATTTTTTAATGCAGCAGACTTTAAATGAACATGTGGACTGCTTAGTTTCTCTGAGAAATTCAGAACATCTGGCAACACTGAGTCAAAAATCCTGCCTGGTGCCTCAATTATAAAATTTAGACAACATTCCTATACCAACATGAACATTAGTGTTAAATGCAGCTCAGTTAACTACACAGGAAAAGCTACTCCAGGACTTCAGAACAGAAACATGGGAATGAAATACATATACTAAAATAACCCCAGCATGATTTCTGATATACCACACTAGGAACAGAAACCTACTTTAATAAATGATCTCTTGAAACTGTGCACAGGGCTAACAATGTTAGATTATCCAGATTCCTATGCTCTCCTGATACATATAAAAGTTTGTCAATTACTGGAAATCTAGTTCATATCATGGGAGCATTATCTTTCTTAAGATGCACTGATACAAAAATGTTAAGTAGGGCATAAAGATAAAATTTATCTTAGAGAAATGAGCTGTTCAGGAATTCTCTGCTTTAGCAGTGCAGGAGAACAGATAACCAGTGCTGCTGTGGCATTGACCCTAGGGACCGCTAGCAGCAGCAGGGCGCTGCCAATCTAACATGTACACGGGTGCTTCATGACAGACAGTACACTCAGTACACTCAGTACCAGCACACTCATCTGCATAATACTCTGGCACTGTATTTTGAATGATACTAATTTATTAAATAAATCTGTGTGTATATATATGTATGTATGTATATATATATTTAGAGTTGAAGAAGTTGGTTTCCCTGGTGGCTCAAGCCATAAAGAATCTTCCGGCAATGTAGGTACTTGGATTCAACCCCTGGGCTGGGAAGATCCCCTGGAGAAGGAAATGGCAACCACAGTATTCTTGCCTAGATAATCCCACGGACGGAGAAGCCTGGCAGGCTACAGTCCATGGGGTTGCAAAGAGTCGGACATGATTGACACACACGGAGCTAAAGAATGGCCATCCTCTAGTAGGCTGGTCAGTGTCCTTAAGAAACCACAGTAGAGATCAAAGTAAAACTAACTAATCATGGCATGTGGACTCTGTTTTGTGGTTGCTAAATTTTATTTATTTATTTTTTACTGTGCTGGGTCTTTGTTGCTATGCGAGGGCTTTCTCTGGTTGCAGCAGGCAGGAACCACTCTGCTGTGTGTGGGCTTCTCATTGTGGTGGCTTCTTTTGACCCCTGTTTCAGGGCATGGGTTCTAAGGCATGAGGCTCAATTGTTGTGGTACATGGGCTTAGCTGCACCAAGGCATGTGAGATTTTCCCAGACCAGGGATCAAACCCATGTCCCCTGCTTTGAGAGGCAGATCTTAACCACTGGACCACCAGGCAAGTCCCTGTTTTATTTATTTATTTTTTTAAGTGAAGAAATCTCCATGTCTCTCAAAAAAAAATAGAAAGAAATAATAGACAAGATGTTGTGCATTTCATGGAAAATGGAAGAAAGCATGTAATTTTAGGGAAACATCAGTATTCCTGCATATTTTCTTATCCTTGCCAACATCCATCCCAGTTAGTACCACCTTAAGCTCTGTCTGCATTTAGGTTTGAAACTGTAAATGAATAGTATAGGTATCACTCCCTGTACTTGTCCAAGACACAGTCATGCTAGGCCTCTGAAGGGATGCAGGTTTATTGCAGGGGAACAAGCAGCACGGAGTTCTTTACAAGATTCGCAGTTTGGTCAAATGACTTACCATGAAGCCTCATTGCGTTCCTCCTGTAACCCAGCATCACCCTGATTCCCAGGTCTTAGTTTGATGACCTTTGATTTCCTCTCTTTATTTTTAACCCAACTGTTTATTTACCATGTATTTGATGCTGGAGGAAGGACAACGAATTTGTCCTGTTGAGTGATGCCCCTGGAACAGACTCTGAAGTCTACAATAAAAACCACTCCCACGAACAAATATTTCTCTTCCATGCTGTTATCTCACTCATGTAACTCCTTCTGGCTGAAGTGTCCTTTCTACTACTGTTATACTTGACCATAACTACTAACTCCCCCGACCCTCTAAGCAACCCTCCCGACTCTCAAAGGAAAAGTTAATCATACTCTCCTCAGGGCCATGTGACCCTATTTTTCCTTCTTTCAAAGCTCATAGTAGGTCACCATTTGGTAGTTTTCATCATGATTCTAAAACTAATTTTATTTTAAAAATCGAAACTAGTAATAATATTGTATTTGTTTCATGTGTATAACATTGTAATTCAGTAAGCTTGCTGGTTGTATTTCATTTTAGGTTCTTAAACAAGATAATGGGTATAATTATGCTATATAGTAAGCCCTTGTTGCTTATCTATTTTATATATAGTAGTTTGTATCTGTTAATCATATACTCCTAACTTGTCCCTCCCCCTTCCTTTTCCCCTTTGGTAACCACAATTTATATTCTAAGTCTGTGAGTTGTTTCTGTTTTGTATATAGATTCATTTGGATTATTTTTTAGATCCCACATGTAAATGATACCAGAGAGTATTTGTTTTTCCCTGTCTGACTTATTTCACTAAGCAGAATATTCTCTAGGTCCATCCACCTTGCTCCAAATGACAATATTTCATTCTTTTACTAAAAAGCAAAATGCATATGTAGTAAACAAAATAATCAAGGTATCTGAAAGCATATGTGATAAAAAACAGAGTCATCCTCCCATTCTTAACCCCACATCTCCTGGTACTTCTCCCCAGGGGAGACCACTTTCCCAGTCTCTTGCATATCTATTTAGAGGTCTTCTGTGAAGTATATACATGGCCAACGCTGGTACACAAATCAGACTATTATACACAGTTCCTCACTGTGCTTGTTACTTGAACTATATTTTGAAAGATTATATTTTGAAAATATATCTTAAAGATTATTCTACTTCAGCACATTAATTCATCCAAAAATGATTGAACGCTTACTGTATGTCAGCACTGTCCTAGCCTCTAGGGATAAAGCACTGAACAACAGATATAATTGCTACCCTCATTGATTCATTCTACTTATTGTTTTGGATGATAAGTCAAAACAATACAAAATAAAAACATTACATGTGTATTGAATGTATATATTTTATATATACACATTTGTGTATATCAATATATTATGCTAGATGACATACATCATGATAAATGGTAGTACATGTTATGATAGAAAATAAAATGTGGTCACTTAGCAGCAGTGGCAGGAGATAGGAACTGTTGGGAGATGGTGTTGCTGTCTTAAATAGAGTGATCAGGAAAGTCCTCTCTGAGAAGATGACTGTTTTCTTGGGGAGACAGTCCTGCATCTGGTGTATACAGATGACCTTCTTCTTTTAAGTCCAGCATGGTGTTCTAAGTGTATGGTATGGCCACAGTGAGGGACTTCTATGTTGTTACCATTCTATGGTCAATAAAAAAAGCTACAATAAAGGACAGAAACAGAATGGACCTAACAGAAGCAGAAGATATTAAGAAGAGGTGGCAAGAATACACAGAACTATACAAAAAAGATCTTCATGACCCAGATAACCACGATGGTATGATCACTCACCTAGAGCCAGACATCCTGGAGTGTGAAGTCAAGTGGGTCTCAGGAAGCGTCACTATGAACAAAGCTAGTGGATGTGATAGAATTCCAGTTGAGCTATTTCAAATCCTGAAAGATGATGCTGTGAAGAAAGTGCTTCACTCAGTGCACCAGTAGATTTGGAAAACTCAGCAGTGGCCACAAGACTGGAAAAGGTCAGTTTTCATTCCAATCCCAAAGAAAGGCAATGCCAAAGAATATTCAAACTACCACACAATTGCACTCATTTCACATGCTAGCAAAGTAATGCTCAAAATTCTCCAAGCTAGGCTTCAACAGTATATGAACCATGAACTTCCAGATGTTCAAGCTGGATTTACAAAAGACAGAGGAACCATAAATCAAATTGCCAATATCCATTGGATCAGAGAAAAGGCAAGAAAATTCCAGATAAACACCTACTTTTGCTTTATCGACTACGCTAAAGCCTCTGGATCCACAATGAACTGTGGAAAATTCTTCAAGAGATGGGAATGCCAGACCACCTAACCTGCCTCTTGAGAAATCTGTATGCAGGTCAAGAAGCAACAGTTAGAACCAGACATGGAACAACGGAACAACAATATAAGCCTTGACATAATAAAGGAATATGTCAAGGTTGTATATTTTTACCTTGTTTATTTAGCGTCTATACAGAGTACATCATGTGAAATGCTGGGCTGGATGAAGCATAACCTGAAATCAAGATTGCCAGGAGAAATGCCAATAGCCTTGGATATGCAGGTGACACCACCCTTATTACAGAAAGTGAAGAGGAGCTAAAGAGCCTCTTGAAGAAAGTGAAAGAGGAGAGTGCAAAAGCTAGTTTAAAATTCAGCATTCAAAAAACTAAGATCACAGCATCAGGTCCCATCACTTCATGGAAAATAGATGAGGAAACAATGGAAACAGTGACAGACTATTTTCTTGGGCTCCAAAATCACCACAGATGGTGACTGCAGCCATGAAATTAAGGCACTTGCTCCTTGGAAGAAAAGCTATGACAAACCTTGACAGCATACTAAAAAGCAGAGACATTATTTTGCCAACAAAGGTCCATATAGTCAAAGCTATGGTTTTTCCAATAGTCATGTATGGGTGTGAGAGTTGGACCATAAAGCAAGCTGAGCACTGAAGAACTGATGCTTTTGAACTATGGTGTTGGAGTAGACTCTTGAGAGTCCCTTGGACTTCAAGGAAATCAAACCAGTCAAGCCTAAAGGAAATTAGTCCTAAATATTCATTAGAAGGACTGATGCTGAAGTTGCAACTCCAATACTCTGGCTACATGATGCAAAGAACCGATTCATTGGAACAGACTCTGATGCTGGGAAAGATTGAAGGCAGGAGGAGAAGGGGGTGACAGAGGATGGGATGGTTGGATGTCATCATCAACTCAATGGACATAAGTTTGAGCAAGACCTGGAACTGGTGATGGACAGGCAAGCCTGGCATGCTACAGTCCATGGGGTGGCAAAGAGTCAAACATGACTGAATGACTGAATTGAACTGAAACAAAGTTGCAAAGATTATCGTTGCAACCACTATTTGGACAAATGTTCAGATTTAACTGTAGTTGGAAAAAAAGTCTTAAAATTGTTGTATCAGAAGAGACTATTATCTGTGCACATTTCTATGTCACCCACAGACTAAATTTCTTGAGGACAGCATTCCTGACACATCTCTGAATTTCCTGAGCCAAGAGGATGTTTGTGGTTTGAACACCTAAACAGTTCAGAATAGACAAGGAGCAGAATGGTTTGAGCAGAATGGTTTTCATTCTTCTGGGAAGCATGTGAGCATCTTTAGTCCCTCAGACCATATCCTCCAGCTTCAGTCCACAGCTACTCCCTTGGATATGGTGATACGGCTGAGCTTACTATGGGAACTTACCTAGGACAGAACATAAACATCTCTTCCCTTAAACAATGAACATAATGTTTTCTCCTCTGTGTAGAACAGACAGTATATCCTCAGGGTGATAAGCCTTGATGACTCAGCCTAAAGAACAAAAAGAATAAAATTTACTCCATATATTCAAGCACTTTCAAACATATGAGTATCTCCTTCCCAGAGCCGTTTCTTTGGGGGTATATATCCAAAGGAGTCTACACAATCTCAAGTTCAATGTAACTAAGAAAAATGGCATACCCCAAGGGCTATTAAAGTTTAAATTTAAAATCAGTCTAGTTTAGGGGGAAAAACCCCAAAATACTTATAATAAAAACTCTCCTGGAGAAGACATGATGGATATGTAGCAACTTAGAGTCCTGATAATATTTTCAGAGGATGTCAGAACATTTACAATTATTCAGTGCTTAGAACTCACTTGCTCCCTAGCATTATCTTGTTGGTCATAAACAGAAATATCCTTGAAGTAAATGAGGAAAAGTCATCACACAAATATGATAAGCAAGCTCCTTGCTCTTAGTTTGGTTGAGGAGGTAAGAGAAAAATACACAAATAGGAAAGTCAACTATAGACAGCTGGAAGATATGCCTGAATTTGTATGGAAGGCGATTCTTGTTGGCTCCGGAGCCTGGTCTTTCTGGGTAGAACAACAAGAAGTGATTTCTATTAAGTCCTCATATCTTATTATTTTTATAACATAAGTTGCCGTTAGGCTTTCCCTTGGAATAGACGATGATGATAATTTACACATGCTGGACAGATAAATGATTCAATTCTTAGTTACAAGAGACTGTTGACAGTGATTACTGATGCTCATTTCATTCACGCACAATATGTGGGGCAGGCAACTCCAAGTTTAGAGGCCTTTCATGTTTTTTCAAAGGAAATCAGTCACTCACATAATAATTATTTATTATTCCACATTGGCAGACAGTTGGATGCATTTATGACAGTTAAGAGCCTTAGACAAAATGCTGCAAAGTGGTGCAACCGATAAAATATTTTACAGCACAGGAGATACCAACAATAATTAGAAGGCCTTGGTACATAATGAAAAAAATAAAACCTCTGAGGTTTCCCCAATGACTCTTGGTTAGTTTTCACCTGTACTTTTAACTTGTTCCAGACTGAAATGCTGTTGTTCATCCAAGATTTGGATTCAAACCACTATGTTTCTTTGCAAAGAGTCTTCTTCCCTAAATAACATCTGCTTACACATCTGTCCATGGGTTCCTTTTTTGATTCATACATTTAACTTTTATTAAGCATTTTCTATGTGCAAAGTAGCTTACTAAATCCTTCATAAAATCTTATCTCCCTGGAAGGACCTTGGACTGAGAACTGTGTAATTCTAGTTTTAATTGTAAATAGTATACATCTTCCAATTCTCAGCCTAGCTGTATTCCAAATGTTCCTCAGAGTCAAGTTTCTTTGAAAATAGCAAGTTTCAAATCTGAATCTTTGGTTGCAGTATTTGGTTAATGTTACTTTATTTCTCAAATTTACTTCATTTTGAAAACACATTGCAAAAGAAGATATTGTGAAAAATAAGTTTCCCTCTTATTGCTGACTTCCAATTGCCCCTCTGAGGTATAAGTTTCTTACATAACATCTCAAAGGTATTATATGAATAGTAAATCTTGCTGTGATTCAATATATGGGTTCCTAAAAATCACCATACTGTGCAAAATCACACAATAAAAACCACAGAGTTTCTGGGGAAAGTGGGGGTAAGGGTACAACTTTCTAAAATGTCAAGAACATGTTTTTTGAAAAGTAAAAACCATAGGACTCTAGTAAAAATAGTGGCATAGTGTTACACATATTAAATGGCTGAGAAATACAGAAATATTACAATAAGTATGATACTTTGGCTTGAAAGAGACCTGGAGGTTTGCTTGTAGGAATGGATTTTGGAAGGGTTGTGGCTTGTGAGTTTCTCTGAATTAGTTAAAAATCACCTGAAATCTGTTGGAAAGTTCAAACACCAGGTGAAGATGGGTGCATCCCATAACACAAGGTGAGCTGAAGCAGCTGGTGGATGTGACGTGTCTGTGTGCGCTTTTTGCATTCCCACATGGCTCCCATCAGCAGCCTCTAGTTTTCTGTGTTCATCACGTGTTCATTGCATAAGAAATTGTGCGTAAGCAGAATTCACATGATGTTAAAATTTTTCCCTAATAGATCAATCACATGAGTGATTTTTTGAATCAGAACAAATATTATCGCAGAACTGACTGCATACATGAGGGTATGTGTTTTACTTTCGACATTAACATTAACATAGAGTATCTTCTTTTTGTAAATGATGAACATACATAAACATGGAAAAGACATGTTACCTTTAGCTCCCAAGCAACCACAGAGATTTTTTTTTTGATCTTTCTCTATTTTTATGACAATTTACTTGTGCATGCAATGAATCCTGCCTGAGAGAATCTATCAGAAGCATTTATTGAATTCAAATAGAGTTGTTACCATGATAAGTGACAAAATTTCCTCAAGAATCTGCTTTATATTTTCAGGTTTTCATTTGGCTTTAATGCATCTTGAGTTTATTTTTTATCTGGTTTGAGAAAGTAGTACAGCTTGTTTCTTTTGCTTGAAGCTGTCTAGTTTTGCCATCACCATCACCTTTGAAGAGGCTGATTTTCCCTTACAGTGTATTCTTGCCTCCTTTGTCTTAGATCAATTGACCATATAAGTGTGAATGTATTTCTCATCCCATCCCTGTGTTCTGTTCCATTGATCTGTGTTTGTTTTTGTGGCAGTATCATACTGTTTTGATTACTGTAGCTTTGTAGTATAATTTGAAATCAGGACACATGATACCTCCAGTTTTGTTCTTCCTCCAGATTTATATGACTCTTCAGGGTCTTTTGTGCTTCTGAACAAATTTTAGAATTATTTGTCCTATGAAAAGTGTCTTTGATATTTTGATAAAGATTATATTGTATTGATTGTATTGTATTGAACCTTTAGATTGACTTGGTCATTTTAACAATATCAGTTCTTCCAATATATGAGAATGGTATAGCTTTCCATTTGTTTGTGTTGTCTTCAATTGCTTTCATCAATGACTGAGTTTTCAGAGTATAAATCTTTTACCTCTTTGTTTAGATTTAGTCCAGGTATTTTATTCTTTTCAATGCAATTGTAAATGGAATTATTTTCTTAATTTCTCTCTTTGTTACTAGTGTACAGAAGCTCAACAAATTTCTATATGTTAATTTTAAATGTGAGACCAGAAAACATAAAACTGCTAGAAGAAAACATAGGCAATATGGTATTTGAATCTATTATAGTAATATTACTTTTTAGGTCTGTATTTTTAGATCTCTTTTTGCTCAAAAAATAGAACTATCATATGATCCAGCAATTTCACTGCTGGGTATTTACCTGAAGGAAATAAAAACATGAATTCAGAAAGATATCTACACTCCCATGATCACTGCAGCATTATTTGCAATAGCTAAGAAATGGAAGCAAACTAAGTGTCCATCAATAGATGAATGGATACAGCAGCTTCCCACTAGCTCTTTTACACATGGTAGGGTTTCCCTGGTGGCTCAGAGGTAAAGAATCCACTTGCAATGGAGAAGACATGGGTTCAATCCCTGGGTTGGGGAGATTCCCCTGGAGAAGAAAATGGCAACTCATTCCAGTATTCTTTCCTGGGAAATCCCATGGACAGAGAAGCCTGGTGGGCTACAGCCCTGGGGTCTCAAAAGAGTCAGACATAACTGAGCAACTAAGCAACAAAGTGTGTGCATGTCCATGCCACTCTCTCAATTTATCCCACCTTCTCCTTCCCCACTGTGTCCATATATCCAGTGTCTACACCTTTGTACCATACACACACATACACACCTTTGTACCATGCAAACACACACACACACACACACACACACACACACACACACACTGGATTATTACTCAGCCATAAAAAAGAAATCTTGCTGTTTGTGATGACATGGATGGATTAGAGGGTATTATCTTAAGTGAAATAAGTCAGACAGAGGAAAAAAATACCATATGATCTCACATATATGTGGAATCTAAAAAACAAAATGAATGAAACAAACTCATAGGTATGAGTGGTTGCTAGAGGAGAAGGGAGTGGGGGATGAAATAGTGGAGAGAATTAAGAGGTATAAGCCTTCACAAGGATGTAATATACAGCTTAAGAAATATGGTCAATAATAATATAATAACTGTGTATAGGGACAGATGGTTGCTAGACTTACAATGGCGATCATTTCATAATGTACACAAGTGTTGAATCACTATGTAGTACACCAGAAACTAACATAATATTGTACACCAACTATATTTCAATTAAAAGTGAATTTGTGGTTTTTTTAGGTGACAAAACCTGAATGCCCACCAACTGATGATGATAATAGATAAACAAAGGTGGTATATGCATACAATGGGATATTATTCAACCATAAAAAGAATGAAGTACTGAAGTACTGATACATGGTACAACATGAATAAACCTTTAAAACTGTTGTGCTAAGTGAAAGAAGCTAGACACAAAAGGCCACATATTATAAGATTCCATTCATATGGGAGCTCAGAATAGGGAAAGAAAATAGATTAGGGGTTATCTAGGGCTGGGGGTAGTGATGGGAAACACAGCTAATTGATAGCAATGAGTGAAAGAGTATTTTTTTAGGAAGATGAAAATGTCTTAAAATTGACTGTAGGGATGGTTGCACATACCTATGAATATACTAAAAACAATGGATTGCACCCTTGAGGTAGATTGTATGATATGTGAATTATATCTCAATAAAGCTGTTAAGAAAAGAATTCATTTTATTTTAGGTTGCATCCCTATACCATTGTGAGAGAAGGCTCCAAGACCTCCATGTTCTTGGGAACTCCTTATTGTGATATGCTCAGTTGAGTCTGGTGTGCAGAGGTGATGATCTGCAGAATCTAGAGGTTTGGATGCTCTGCCCTTCTTCCACAAAGAAGTCTGCTGGTTCCTTTCTACTATCATCTCTCTATGGAGATTTATCCATCCTCATTTTGATATGTTCTGTGGCTGCCAAGGGTTTATCACCAAACAGTCTTTTTAAGAAAAGCACATGGGGGCATTGCTTTTTGAACACTTCTATATCTGAGAATAATACTGTTTTTTCATCTTCTCCTATGACAGAAAGTGAGTAGAAAAATATTAGGTTATTATCACCTTTTCCTCTCTGAAGTCTGTAAATTTGCTAACGCTTTTGAACTTTAAAAGTTTTAAAGAAGTTTAAAGAAGTTCAAGAGTAGCTTGATTTTTTTCCTCTGAAGAAATCGTAAGTTTTCTGCTTGGACATTTGCAGTGTTTTTCCCTTGTACCTAGAATTTGGAAATGTCACCAGGGCAAGATTTATTATTGGCCTTTTTCATTGATTTTTGCTGGACTGTGGTGAGCCATTCTAATATGCCTATGTTTTATCAGCTCAGAGATTTATCGAGATGTGTGTGGGCTTGGTTTTGATTTCTTCCTTTAGAAGACTTGCATTTTTAACACTTTAAAATTTGTATCTCTATTCTTTATCTTCCATGTCTATTATCTTGAGCATTGTTTTTGTCCCCGTGTTGTGTCCATTTGCATTTTTTAGGAGAATTTCTCAATTTCATCCTCCACCCACTAACAATCTCATGCTGCCCCTGTTCTGCTTCACTACCCTTTGTGAGAATTTGTGGTGCTTGAGTTTGAATTTTTCCTTTCATCCTAACATGTTCTGGGCTTTATGACTTCATCCTTCAGTTTCAAAGAAGCTCTGACTTATGGTTTTTTCTAAACAGAAAATCATTTTAAAGGGTTACTGGGTTTTTATAGTAAGTACTTTGCAAAATTTTGTTTTTCCTTTAGGTCGTCACAATAACAAAGCTTTATTTTCTCTTTATTATTTCACAGGTGTTAAGTTTTCGCATGGACTCAACGACAAATGGGGTAATGAAGAGAAATTCTTACAAACTCAGATATTTGACAGTCTGCATGCAAATCCTAGCTCTCCCAATTATACTCTATGTATCCTTGGGCTAGTTAACCCTTCCTGTTTAAGTTTCATCATTTGTACAACAGGAATAGTTATATACGTAATGGAGCTGTTTTCAATATTAAATGGGAGAATACATAGAAAGCATTTAACACAGTGCCTGACACAGAGTGAATGCAAATAAAAGTTTTGGCTTTTTTTTCATATATAAAAGTATCTAACAAAGTGTATGAACTTCCTCCTTGGCCCAGCTTTCCTCTCATATGAGTGTTCGCTGGATTTCTTTCATGAGTCTAGAGCTGAGGAGTAAGTTGCTGTTCCCTCTGCTGCTGAACAGGTTTTTATCAACTATGACTCTGCATCCGAGGTTTCTTTCCCTTCCTTCGGTGCTTCACACTCAGATCTGAGCAGATGGGGTCCATGGATGTTACTGTCACAGAAGGCCCCGTCTTCCCTCTACTTATGGCTACTGCATGGGTTCATGTATTATTTCCACTCTTCCATCTCCTTTTATACTCAGGAATTTTCCAGAAGTTAAAATCTATGAATGGAGATCAAAGGAGAGTCATTCACAGGTCCACGAGAATGGCTAATGAAAGGTCCACAAGGCTGGTTATCTCAACTGGAAATACTAATGGAAGTAAAGAAACAGCAGTTTCCCAATTGGTATTGTCTTTGTAGTTCTGAACCAGTGAAAGCAGCAGAAGTGGGATGAGAATCTCTTTCTTTGGGTTCTTCGATCCTGTTGTGCTGCCTTTAGGTTAGGAAAGTTTCTTCTAAATTCTGTCTGCAAAATGCTGATGGAGGCGTTCTTGATTTCTCTCATGTTTTGTTCTAACTCAGGGCCAGCGAAAGGCCTGTGGAAGCTAACCACATGTGTCATTGGGTCTTTGATGTTTGTTGAGGCCTGGGAGTTATTTGGAGTGGCTGATTGTCTAATTCTTGCAACAGTCTCACCGGGGTCACATTCAAAGGGAATCAGTTGTTCCAAGATCAGAGACTCTCACAGTTGGACAGGATGATGGAAATTATAGAGCCTAAGCTACTGCCTGGTAGTCAAACTCTCTTCACAACACTCCTTTCCTATGGGTTGTCTGGTCTCTTCTCTCTCTCTCTCTTTTTTTTATTTAAGTATAGTTGCTTTACAGTGTTGGGTTGTCCAATCTCTTCTTGAACTTCCTTCTGTGACAGCAAGCTCACTAGCCACCAACCAATATGGCCCATGTCATTGCTGGGCAGCTCCTTTAACCAGACTGAAATCTATCCCCTATATAGGGTCTTAGAATAAAAGGAGAAAACTACTGTTCTTATGAACGATCCGTGAAGGAAATAGAAAGCACTTTAGCCATTATATTCTGAGAGCTATTTAATAAAGAGACTTAGGCACTTCGGAATAATTTTTTAAATTAAGTGGTTCAGAAGTCAGATGATTGATATTGGTTCTTTTTTAATTTTTAACTTTTACTGAATTATAATGTACATACTGAAAATGTTATTGATATTTT
The DNA here is from genome assembly GCA_006408675.1 of Madoqua kirkii. Classification (NCBI taxonomy): domain Eukaryota; kingdom Metazoa; phylum Chordata; class Mammalia; order Artiodactyla; family Bovidae; genus Madoqua; species Madoqua kirkii. The sequence goes on from SJYC01009505.1 coordinate 37,131, forward strand.
TTACTTCAGTATCAACTGACAGAGCTGCTTCTGCCACCACGTCCTCACAGTGTCTCACACCCACAGATACAGTTTCAAGACAATGGAACCTAAAGGCAGGCAACGATGAACACACAAGCCCATGGTAGGCTGTCTGTCAGCAGGGGTTGCCAAAGAGAGTTTTCTCTAGTTTCTACCTTTCATATCTCAGAGGAAAGCATCTCATTCACAGAACTCAGTTGCAGTGAGTACTCTGACTCTGAGATAATCTTGGAAAAGTAGTTTTTTTAACCTTACCAGCCTCTTGAGAATGCATATCAAGGCACCATAGACAGTATTAAGTAAGGTATCTACTGGAAGGACAGAAGTTTCTTATCAAAAGTGTTTCTTCCAATATTTTTATTCGTATCCCATCTACAATAGTGGGGCTCAAGAGAAAAAGATCTTTGATAAGTTATCAGTATCTTCTGGGTAGGAGAAATAAGCCATTCTAGGACAGTAACATCTGAGTTTAAATATTTTTGCAGATTTGTGTTAACCAGTTATCAGGGTCTGATGAGTAAAGTATTACTCTCAGGGTCCTGAGATTCAGTAAAGAAAGTGGGGAAAGGGCCAAAAAAGGAGAATTGAATGGTGATGAATATAAATGAGGTTTTGTTCTTCAAGAAAGGATTGCTCCTGTGTTTTACTTTGAGAATATTCAGGAGAACAAAGGCAGAGGGCTCCAAAAATGGAACACCCCATAGACTCAAGAGCGTTCCTCAGTAGTGGGCATAGCCTTCAGCTTTGTAGCAACAGGCAAGGAAAGGCCACCATGCGTAACTCACCATGACCACACTTGCATGCATTTGTGCTAAGCCCCATCAGTCGTGTCCAGCTCTTTGCAAGCCGTGGATTGTAGCCCACCAGGCTCCTCTGTCAGGGGATTCTCCAGGCAAGAATGCTGGAGTGGGTTGCCATGCCCTCCTCCAGGGCATCTTTCTGACTCAGGGGTCGAACCTATGTCTCCTGCCGCTCCTGCACTGCAGCAGACTCTTTACCGCTGAGCTACTGGAGAAGCCCACGACCACACTCGATCAGGGAAAAATGCAGTGAAATTCATGGGATGCCAGGGCCCTTTGCTTGTTCCCTTTCCATTTCTCTGGAGAGTAGCAGTATGATCAGGAAGTTTATTCACTTGTAAACACACCTTATTTTTAACATCTTAGTCATATTCAACTGAGTTATCACTGCTTATGTTATTTGAATGACTCATTTCTCTCACAGCTTGCAAATATTAGACATTATCATATCCCATATCTGTCTTATTTTTTGTATCCCTAAGGACCATCATTTAGTTTATCCAAAAGAAGAGTTTTAGAGAAAAAAATGTACCAAAGGCCAACAAGATGCAAGACAGGAAAAAGCAAATTGCACATGTAGCTTTTTATTTGAAGCCTCAGCACACTAGAAAGGTCCTGTTAGTGTCTGTTGTAGAATGTAGATGGATGGCAGCAATAAAATCAGATATAGGGGGAAAGCAATCACATCATTGAGTAGGTCACATTCAAAATATATTATATAAGGATTCGAAGGGGACTCTACCTTAGGGCATGTGTTGCTTCCCACAAAACGCTTCTGAAAAGTGTTCATGTATCCTTTCCTTTTCTAAATATGCCTGAGTTGATACATTTCAAATCTTTTTCTGTATGCAGAGAGAAATCATTTTCTGTATGCAGACTGTTTTCTTATTGTTCCATAAAAATCTTCTGTTCACTTACACAGTTTTTCTTAGCTGTTCATAACAGAGGCTAGTGGGGATCTCACCCCCATCCCCTTTATCTGGGAAGTGCACCCATCTTCCACTGAGCTACCTTGCCCATGAGGTCACCCTCTTCGAGGGACAGTCCATAACCAATGATTGACAGATGTAGAGTCAAAAGGCCTGCTCCTTTATCTTGAAGGAGAGACATTCCATAATGCAATTTACACACCAGAATCTATATTTCATCCTCTTCTTTTATGGAACCTGACCCAAGACACTGCTAAGGTAGCTTTTTCTTCTGCTTGAACTCTGAACGCAGGTCCTTTCTGCTTCTCCAAGGCAGTCAAGATTCACCTTGCTTTCCACTTTCTTCCCCCAAACCTTCCCTGCTCTTTCTAATTCTTTCTCTTCCCTCCTCTGTGCTGCTGAGTCATTCTCAGACAGTGATACTCTGTTAAATGCTCTCATAGACTCATAGGCAGCTGTGCTATTGAGTTACCTGACAGCTTGCCACATATATATATATATATATATATATCCCTCAAGGTGGACACTCCTAAGACGTGCTTTGTGTGGGCAGTAAGTGGTGTCCTCTAGCTTTGTCTGCAGTAGTTCCCTAGGAGGGCTTGAGCCTTTAAATGAATATTCATAAAATGAGACATTAGGCCAAAGAACTTGTGTCTAGGATTAAAAGCAGACTATGCATGGGAGACCTTCTCCAAGTATCTGGATTGTTCCTTTTGAAAGCAAACTAGGGCAATCACTTGTCAAAATGACAGTGACTTTTTTTTTTTTTTTTGGACAATTTTTTTTTAACTAAAGTTTCTCAAGCTAGTTTTTGAAGCATTATTTTCTTTAGGTAAACTGAGAACAAAAGATTCAATCTTCAAATGAATTTAGATATAAACATATATAGTTCATGGAAATTCCCAATACATTTCAAAGGCTCCAGAATATCCTGTAAGTTGGAAAAACAAACAAACAAACAACTCTCACTTTGCTTAATGTAGCATTTTCTGTATAATGGAACATGTGAGTATAGAATTTGTATCCCTGGGACAGCAAGAGTTATCCCAGGGAACTATTCTTCCATGGAATTCCTTAGGGAAATGCTAGAAGTGGTAGTGGTGTGGGTGAGGGGGGAAGGGGATTAGTGAGGGCCCTGGTCACCTGTAACTGTTAGTCCCTCAATCATATCTGACTCTTTGGGACCACATGGACTATAGCGCACCAGGCTCCTCAGTCCATGGGATTTTCCAGGCAAGAACACTGGAGTGGGTTGCTATTTCCTTCTCCAGGGGATCTTCCCAGGGATTGAACCCATGTCTCCTGCATTGTAGGCAGATTCTTTACTGTCTGAACCACCAGTCCTAGCCACCTAAGAGTATGTGAAATTTATGTAACTCATTTCAAGTTGGTGGGGGGTTGAGTATGAATCCAGTTATCTTCTTTTTCTGTTTAATATTTATCAGGAGGAAAATAATTTGTCTACAAGCAGCATGGGGTGTTTCAGCATGTCTTTCATCCTATAGATGAGACACCTAGAAAGAGTAGGGGGTGGAGGGGTTCAGAGCTTGGAACACCTCACTGCACTCCTCCTCCCCGAGTGCCAGAGTTGCCATGGTAACTTGGAATTGAGATCCTTCTTTGAGGGGCAGAGTTGTTGCTTCCTGACTTAGTGAAGGACGCCCATTGGCTTGGTGGGGAATCGACAATGGGAGACATAAGCTGAGTGGTGGTCAAAATGGAGTCTATTTTATTTCAAGGACCACTAGTCCCTAAACCCAATTCTCAAAATAGTACTCCAGGAATCACATAATCTCTTCCTCACAAAAATCAAAAAAGATCTATGAAGCAGGTGTTAGGACTATCCTCACTTTATAAGAGGGGAGAAGGAGGCCCAGGGAAAAGTCAAGAGTCTTCAGTAGATAATACTTCATCCAGTTTTCTATCCATCCATGCGTCCATTCACTCAGGAAATACTGATCAAGTACCAAGTCTCCTGGAATGTGAAGTCAAATGGGCCTTATAAAGCATCACTACAGATAAAACTAGTGAAGGTGATAGAATTCCAGTTGAGCTATTTCAAATCCTGAAAGATGATGTTGTTAAAGTGCTGCACTCAATATGCCAGCAAATTTGGAAAACTCAGCAGTGGCCACAGGATTGGAAAAAGTCAATTTTCATTCCAATCCCAAAGAAAGGCAATGCCAAAGAACGCTCAAACTACCACACAATTGCACTCATCTCACATGCTAGTAAAGTAATGCTCAAAATTCTCCAAGCCAAGCTTCAGCAATACGTAAACCATGAACTTCCAGATATTCAAGCTGGTTTTAGAAAAGGCAGAGGAACCAGAGATCAAATTGCCAACCATCTGCTGGATCATGGAAGAAGGAAGAAAGTTCCAGAAAAACATATATTTCTGCTTTATTGACTATTTCAAAGACTTTGACTGTGTGGATCACAATAAACTATGGAAAATACTGAAAGAGATGGGAATACCAGATCACCTGACTTGCCTCTTGAGAAATCTGTATGCAAGTCAGGAAGCAACAGTTAGAACGGGACATGGAACAATAGACTGGTTCCAAACAGGAAAAGGAGTACATCAAGGCTGTATATTGTCACTCTGCTTATTTGACTTATATGTAGAGTACATCATGAGAAATGCTGGGCTGGAGGAAGCACAAGCTGGAATCAAGAATGCCAGGAGAAATATCAATAACCTCAGATATGCAGATGACACCACCCTTATGGCAGAAAGTGAAGAGGAACTAAAGAGCCTCTTGATGAAAGTGACAGAGGAGAGCAAAAAAGTTGGCTTAAAGCTCAACATTCAGAAAACAAAGATCATGGCATCTGGTCCCATCACTTCATGGGAAATAGATGGGGAAACAGTGGAAACAGTGTCAGACTTTATTTTGGGGGGCTCCAAAATCACTGCAGATGGTGATTGCAGTCATGAAATTAAAAGACACTTATTCCTTGGAAGGAAAGTTATGACGAACGTAGATGGCATATTCAAAAGCAGAGACATTACTTTGGCAACAAAGATCTGTCTAGTCAAGGCTATTGTTTTTCCAGTAGTCACATAAGGATGTGAGAGTTGGACTGTGAAGAAGGCTGAGTGCCAAAGAATTGATGTTTTTGAACTGTGGTGTTGGAGAGGACTCTTGAGAATCCCTTGGACTGCAAGAAGATCCAACCAGTCCATTCTAAAGGAGGTCAGTCCTGAGATTTCTTTGGAAGGACTGACGCTAAAGCTGAAACTCCAATACTTTGGCCACCTCATGCGAAGAGTTGACTCATTGGAAAAAACCCTGATGCTGAGAAAGATTGAAGACAGGAGGAGAAGGGGATGACAGAGGATGAGGTGGCTGGATAACATCACTGACTCGATGAACCAGAGTCTGAGTGAACTCCAGGAGTTGGTGATGGACAGGGAGGCCTGGCGTGCTGCGATTCATGGGGTCGCAAAGAATTGGACACGACTGAGCGACTGAACTGATTGAACTGACCAAGACTCCACAGTGGCATTGACCATCATGGATGGTTTGTACTAAAGTCTGTGCCCCTGGCATCCAGCGGGGAGAGGAAAAGTGACAGAAAAGTCCTGACTCATAATTGGAGAGGACTATATGATTTGCTCCTTGGAAGAAAAGGTATGACAAACCTAGAGAGTATTAAAAAGCAAAGACATCACTTTGCCAACAAAGTCTGTACAGTCAAACTATGGTTTTTCCCATAGTCATGTATGGATGTTGAAAGTTGGACTATAAGGAAGGCTGAGTGCTGAGGAACTGATGCTTTCAAACTGTGGTGCTGGAGAAGACTCTTCAGAGTCCCTTGGACAGCAAGGAGGTAAACCAGTCAATCCTAAGGGAAATCAACTTTGAATATTCATTAGAAGGACTGATGCTGAAGCTGAAGTGCCAATACTTTGGCCACCAAATATGAAGAGCCAAGTCATTGGAAAAGACCCTGATGCTGGGAAAGATTGAGGGTATGAGGAGAAGGGGCAACAGAAAGATGAGATGGTTAGATAGCATCATTGACTCAATGGACATGAGTTTAAGCCAACTCAGGGAGATAGTGAGGGACAGGGAAGCCTGGCGTGCTGCAGTCCCTGGAGCTGCAAAGAGTCAGACATGACTGAGCAACAACAAAATATGAATTAGTCTCTGGAAGTGAGGAGCCTATGATATGTGCTTCTTCGTTTCATCTAGAATTGTGCCTGTTTCGACATGAGGAGTTGAAGAATAATAACGTTGCTCCAACAGGCCTGCCCTGACTCACCACAGGCTCTGCAGATAATGGGTGTCATGGACAAGCAAACTGCCCTTCTCCAGACTCCAGCTCAAAGATGGTCAGTCAAGTCGACTCTTGTGGGCAGCAGACTAAGTGTTTCTCCTCTCTTGCTCATTGTATCTGTGTACATCCTGCCTAGAGTTAAGAAAAACATTGGCTGGGTAGGACTTGGGGTTAGTAGGGAGCCGTGGGGCCTAAGCCACTGTTTATGACACATGTCATATTTCATGGAGCACGTCTGGACCCCACCTGCCTCCTTAATCTCCTTGGAATGCTGACACTCCCTCTGTGAACTGTGTGTTATGCTGATGACTTCAGTGGGCACTGCAGTTTCCAATTTCCTAACCTTTCTATTAAAATTAATATTTAGATTTTATAACTTTAAAACTAAAAGAATGATGGAAGCAGTATTTGATGTTTATGTCTCTCAGTCACGAAAAAGCTCCCAATTTCACTAATGCTGGGCCACACACATGTAGTCACAATAAATAGCATTTAACATGTTTATAGTACGAGAGGATGAGGAGGACTTCTGTTTTTATATTGATGGGCTCAGCTGGGCTGGGGATACTATTGTTTACAATGAGCTACATTTTTTGTTGTTCTGATTTACCCTCAAATTAAATCTTTATTTCAGAAACCAACCCCAGGGAGTCCCCATAACGAGGGAATGTAATAAACAGCATTAGGAGAGGGCCCGTAGCCGCTGCTCCTTGGTAATTAGTCCAAACGTCTCAATCAGAGTGGTTTTCTGTTTTATGGTCGCAGTTTGGTCACAGGTTTATTTGTAAAGAGCCGCTTTGGCATTTTGCTTGGAGCGGCCTTTGCCCTTTGGGGAGAGGTGTTGGGGGCTTGGCGACGTGGACCACAGGGAAGCCAGACTTTCAGATCTGCTTGGAGGTGATGCCCCTGTTTCTTCTTACCATCTGTTTTCAAATTAAAAATTGTCCAAATTTAAAGAAACTGGACAAGGGGAAGAAAGAGCTGGCCTTGGTTTTGGAAGACATGCAAGGGAAGGGGCAGGCTGAGGCTGGGAGTGAGCATGTGGGAGCATTCCCACCCAGAGGGGATGACTGTCTTATAAACCCTGATAGGAGGGGAAAGGTCATTAAAAAGTCCTGGTGCCTGGGGTGAGGCCGAGAGCCTGCCCGGCGCACCTCCCAGTCTCCCCTAGCTTGGTGGGAAGAAGGAAGCCAGGCCTTAGCAAGGCCCCCACCCCACCCTCCCAGAAGTTCCCTTGGGGCCTGTAAGCTGCTGAGATCTCCAGTCTTCCCAGAAAAGAAGTCAGAATACTCCCAGTTGCAGGGGAAGCTCTAATCAGCCTCCCATTTCAACCTACTGTGGCAAAACCATGTCGAAAATGCAGATCCTGCCCAGGTGGTGCCTCAGCCTACATCTCTCGTGCCTCTCCTCCTGACTGCCCCCAGGAGGCCTGCTGATTCACTCAATATTAGCTGAGTGCCACTGGGCCCCCTGGTGGCTCAGATGGTAAAGAATCTGCTTGCAGTGTGTTCCTGGGGACCTGGGTTCGATCTTGGGTTGTGAAGATCTCCTGGAGATGGGAATGGCTACCCACTCCGGTATTCTTGCATGGACACTTCCTTGGACAGAGGGGCCTGGTGGGCTACAGTCCATGGGGTCGCAAAGAGTTGAATACAACTGAGCGATGAACACTTTCATGATAAGCATAGAGATAATGTAGCCCTCTCATTTTCTGAGCCGGTTGGTGAGACAGGACCATGGATAGGTAGGAGGCTCCTTAGAGCTTGACGGGTGGGGCCAGATGGATGCAGCTCTGTGTCTAGCGTGAGAAGAGTGAGGTCAGAGGATGGGGAAGCATGCAGGGGAAGGGACCTCCACTGTTCCCTTCTCTCACATGCTGCCATGTTATTTGGTTTTCTTCTTTTGTTATTATTTTTAAAATAGCATTTCCTAAGTCTTAGCTCTTAAGGAACCTCATCAGTCACTGAGTCCAAGGGTTATGCAAGGGACGTCCACGGTGGTCCAGTGACTATGACTCCATGTTTCCAGTGCAAGGGGCCTGGATTCGATCCCTGGACAGGGAACTAGATCCCACATACCACAAGCAGGAGTTTGCATGCAGCAACTCAGACCTGGTGCAGCCAAATAAATAAATAAATATAAAGAAGTGGTATGCAAACTTTTTCTGAGAGGCCAGATAGCAAAAATTTTAGGTTTGGTGGGCCACACCACTGCTCACTCTGCTGTTCGGGGGAAAGCAGCCATAAGCCATACCTAAAGGAGTGGGTGTGGCTGTATTTCAATAAAACTTTATTTATTTTAAGGTGTTTTTTTTTAAGTGTAAAAATCATTTATTAAAGTATACATCTCTGAGTACACAAGTTCAAAACAATAAATACTCCAGTTCGTGGACATATGAGCCAAGTGCTATTTTGGGCTCTTGGTATATGGCAGTGAGTGGGTACTCCTTCCCCAGTGGCCCAGCAGTAAAGAAATCTAGTGTTCAGTAAATATTTGTAGAGTCTAAACAAGAAAATTTTCATAATCACTCTCAGACCTCACCTCATTCTGTGTATTCAAAACTTATCAACAGTCTTGCTGTAACAAAAGGATGAAAATGTGGCCCTTTCCTGGCAATCCAGCTCCAGCATAGTTTTACAGCTGATTTATGGTGACTGAGTTGTTTACTAAGTCCGGGGCACCAGTGCAGTAAATTTAGATGGGAGGGAGGGGGCTGGTCCTTGCTCAGTTCTAGAAACTTCTCACTACAGAAGTCTTCTTTCTTCACGGACTCAGTCTGAATTGTCAACAGGGCCACTGTATTGATTGTGCCTTTTGACTATCAGGCATGTGGCATCTCTACAGCATTAGCAAATTACAAATGCTGTGAGTGTGAGGTATTGGTATATATATATGTATGCTTTGGGGGGATAATGCTAATCGTGATCACAGCTAGAGTGTATCTTTCACCAGCTTCAGAAACACTGTTTAGTAATTTTCAATAAAGCTTTCAATCATCAACTGAAGTCCCTAGCTGAGGCATATGTTCCAAGATAAAGCAATGTACAAATCTGGTTGCTAGTGGACATCAGAGGGTTGATGAACCATTGGCATCATACTTAACTTTCAGAACGTAAAGTAAGCAACTCAAGTTCATGTATCATGGGGGAGGAGTGGGGTAACTTAATGTAGGGGGCTGGTGAAATGGAAAACTAGATAGAAGATTCCTGGAAGGAATTTTGTCCAAAGGAGAATTCTTCTGGAAAGGAGGCCCTCACTCTACCTACTTTTGACTAAAGCTAGGTGACAGTGTTAACATGCTGGAAACACACTCACTTTGATTTTGTGACACTAAACTATGTCAGCTTTCAGAAATAAGGCGACTCGATGGTAAAGAATCTGCCTGCAAGGCAGAAGACCTGGCTTTGATCCCTGGGTGGGGAAGATCCCCTGGAAATGGGAATGGCAACCCACGCCAGTATTCTTGCCTGGAGAATTCCATGGGCAGAGAAGCTGGCAGGCTACAGTCCATGGCGTCACAAACAGTGGTACATGACTGAGTGACTAACACATTTAAAAATCAGCGCTTTGGCTTAATGCCCATGATTTAGGTACTCTTATCATCCATGGCTGTGCCTTTGGTAGCCAATAGCCTTCAGGTATTGCTGGTTCTTTTTTAGCCCACTTCATCTCCTTCTCTTACCTTCTTTGTTAGTCTATTGAAGTCAGAACACACCTTGGCTGCTAAGCATTGCTGGCATGCATTTTTTTTTAAGCAGAGAATTGTTGCGCCATGCTGCACCTGGACTGCATTCAGAAGCTTTCTAGGAAATCTCACTGCACTCTGCAGAAGCCTTGAGCTTTTGGGTCAGCATTTTGGAAGGGAAGACCATTGATTCCTTCAGCCCTGCTGATGCAGTTCCTTTTGATGTGTATCAAGTGTGTTTTGACACAATCCCCCGAGTCATTGTGGTCTTCAATATTCCTGGGCCTCTAATGAAAGTCAAAGAGAGGGGAATCTTTTCACTTAATGTTGATTTCTAATATTGATGGTGCGTTACCCATTTGTGTCTCAAAAGCTTCTCAGGATGGAATTAACCCCTTGGATCTCAGGGTAAGCACGTGTCTTGTGGGACTATGACTGTCAAAACTGATACTGAAGACAAAAGAAGTTCTTGGGGAGGACATATCATCCTTATACCGGTAACAACTTTTTATCGTTATCAATTTTTGGTAAATACAACAGCTGCAGAAGAATTTTCTTTCTTTTTTTTTTTTTTTGGCTGTAAGGCATCTTAGAGAGTGTTTGCCAATTTTCTGTCTCTGTCTCAGAAAAGGTGTCTTCACATCTTCACTTAGCCCTGAATAATTCAACAGAATCTCTAATAACAGACTTGCGTGCTGTAAAGCCCCCAAATGTGTTGTAAGCTAAAAGAGGCAGAAGGAAATTCAGCATCACAAACAGAAGTCAAAGAATCAAAGCTAGGAGTCGGTGTAGGAGTCAGTGCTTCACATGTGTGCTGGATGCTTATTTCTGCTTATAGTTTCCTTGTTTTTCATAGAACAGTGTCTCTTAAAAAGGACAAAGAACATTCCTGGAAGTTGGCTGTTGCTCCTAATTCCCTTTTTATAAAAGTCCCTTCTCATGTCCCCTCCTATCCTTCTTCCCTCCTTCCCTTCCTCCTTCTCTTCCTTTCTTCCTTCCTGCCACCCAACACATCTATTGAGAGACTGCTATCGAGAGACTGCAACTTTCCAGTCACTGTGTCAAGCCTTGAGGATTCAATGATTAGTAAAGACAAGTCTAACCTCCTATCTAGATTAGACTTCCCTCTTGTCCTCTCTCCTGAAGGCCAGGAAGTTTTAGCGTTCACTGGGACTCTGAGATACACCAATGTCTTTCCAACAAATTCCATGTCATCCTACTCAGCACCCCCACCATTGTCCCCTGAATTTGCTGAAGTGGCTTTTATTATTTTATGATTTTCCACTGAAATCATAATGTGTATATTGTAAAGCCTGACATATGGGAAACTCTGACATCCATACGGAAAGGAACAAGGGGTGCTTGGCTTGGGGAGATTGTGACTTTGGAAGATGTCTTACATGTTTGCTTCATTTTAGAGGAAAAAAATTAAACTTCCTCTTTATTTTTTCAAGGGGCAGGGATCAGACTAAATAGCTTAAGGGAACCATACATATCCTAACAATTAGGGTAAAAGTAACTGTGCCTGACACTGGGCTAAATAAGTGTGTGTGTTTGTGTTACCATGTTTTTCTCTGTATGTATAGGTTGTGGTTTCTCAGCCTCAGCACTGTTGACATATGGGGTCAGATAATGAGGATTTTGTGGGAGGTTTTCCTGTGCATTATAGGATGTTTAGCAGTATCCCTGACTTCTACTTACTAGATGCCCATAGCACACCCCAGTTATTACAACCAAAAATATCTCTAGTCTTTGCCAAATGTCCTTGGGAAGGAGACAGGCAGATAGATAGAATGTTGTTCAGTCACTAAGCCATGTCTGACTCTTTGTGACCCCATGGACTGCAGCATGCCAGGCTTCCCCGTCCTTCACAATCTCCTGAGTTTTCGCAAACTTAT
>SJYC01009506.1:0-18727 GCA_006408675.1 Madoqua kirkii
GATAGATAGAATGTTGTTCAGTCACTAAGCCATGTCTGACTCTTTGTGACCCCATGGACTGCAGCATGCCAGGCTTCCCCGTCCTTCACAATCTCCTGGAGTTTTCGCAAACTTATGTCCATGGAGTCGATGATGCTATCCAACTATCTCATCCTCTTTCACCCCCTTCTCCTCTTGCCCTTAATCTTTTTCAGCATCATGGTCTTTTCCACTTAGGATAGATAAATAGAAAAGCAGGTGGATGGATGTAATAGATGGATCTAGGACTGAACTAGTGCTTTGACTTAAAACCCACAGGTTCCTTGGCAAAGCATATAGCTTCCCTAGGCTGAAGGGCTTCTCAGCACTTGATTTATTGAAGTAGGACAACCATATATCGAGTAGAGTAGGAGGGAATACGAGAATACTGCTTCAGGGAGGGAGTCAGACTCTGTGATCTTTAAGACCCTCCACTTCCAACTAACAGATCTGATAATTCTGTAAGACCAGATCTGGGTTAATAAAATTGGTGTCAGTTTCTAAGGGAATATACCAAACTTAAGTTGTGACCGAGGGCCCCACAGTGCTGTTTGACATAGAATGCAAAGTTGCAGGGTGGGATGAGCGGAAATGTCTTGAGCTTATTTGGGGATTAATTGGCAATCAAAAACCTGCCTCCTAGATGCAGGCCTGTCACTGTAAAAGCACATACAGCACATTCCTTCCTCTGGCTGAAGTTATTAATATGTGTTGATTGATGTCAAAAAGAGAATTAAATCATAAATGTGCTCCGGGGTCTCAGGCTGGTGGCCTGGCAGCTTCTTTAGCCTTGTCAGCTTGGAGAGACAGCTCACATGGCCCTGCCTCATTTTTTTTTGATGATTTCTTAAAGATGTCACTTTATCATCATTTGTCTATGAGCAGGCTTTCCTCTCCTTCCTATTAGTATTACCTCCACCATGGCACAGCCTGGATAGAGTTATTACCTACAAAGGAATCCTACTTGAGTGAAACAATGGAGTTGTACACTCTATAAATAAAACGAAACAAAATGTTCCCAATTAGTGCTATTTACAGACAGGTAACACCATGGCTGCTGACGGGGATTGTATGTTCCTTTCCCATGGGGGTCCCAAAATTCCTAGCACCCTCTCACAGGCATAAAAAAGCATGGTCTTTCTCATTTCCAAGTTAATCCAATTTGAGTGTGGGTTGAGAGGGACCAGAGCTTCCCAAAGGGCCTGGCAGAGCCGGGCAGCTCAGCATCATTACCAGACCACACACGTTATGTTTAATAGCCAGACTCTGCCCTGGACCAGAGAGGAGAAAAGTCAATGAGTTACAGAGCCCTTGGGAACAGCCACCCTCCTCTTCCTCTACAACGCGGGGGCTTTCGTTCCCAGTCCATCATTTCTCACTTGAATTTCAATGAGTCTCCTAAAGGGTGTGTCAGAGAGTCTGCCCGAAGCTTGCGCGATCAGCTTGCCATAGTGTTGGTGAAGCGATCTCTTTAAGCCCCGGTACAGTCGTGTTGTTCCCTCACTGGAAACGATCTTGGTTCTTCTATGCTTAAGGGATAAATTTCAGCATCCAAATGATTCAGATGTGTGCGTGTGTGTGCAGTTGCTCAGCCATATGTGACTCTTTGCGACCCCATGGACTGTAGCCCTCCAGGCTCCTTTGTCCAGGGAATTTCCCAAGTAAGAATACTGGAGTAGGTTGCCATTTCCTTCTCCAGGGAGACTTCCAGAGCCAGGGATTGAACCTGTGTCTCCTACACTGGCAGGCAGATTCTTTACTACTGAACCATTTGGGAAGCCCAAAGATTGGGATAAATGACCATTAAAACCACCATATCACCCTTCAGGCCCAGGCTCTTCCATCTGAGCCATCCTGCCTTTAAAAATCTTTTGTGGCTCATCTCAAATGTCCCCTTTGCTGTGAAGGCTTCTTCATATTCCTGGTTGGAACGTATTTTCCACACTCCAGAGATCCCTCCATATAGTATATCCAACTCATGTTACATATTTCAGTTTTTATATTTGTTTATCTACCTATTTATGAATCTTTTCTTTTCCCTCTAGCCTTGATAGGTAGAGGATAGCCCCCACAGTACTTGGAACATAAATAGTTGCTCATTAAAATCTTTTGGAAGGAATGCACAAATATATGACTGAATGTAAATGTGAATAAATAATCAGGTCCCCCGCCCATTTCCAAATCATTTCTTAGAATAAATTGAAAAAAAAAAAAACTCAATATTATAGCACATGGTAATGATAGAGAAAATAGATTCTAGATTTAATTCTATCTTCACTACTTACTTACTTACTTACTGTAAGACCTTGGCAATTTACTTTCCTCCTGTCAGCCCTCAACTAATTTACCTGTAAAATGGGATAACAATAGCAACCTGTCTCTTAGCTGTTATAAGGATGAACTATATCAGTATATTTACAGAACTGTACATAGAACTTGGCCCACAATAAATATTGTGTAGTGCAAACTATTTTGGGAGATACCAGCTCTTCCTAGAATACCTCTGATGCAGAGCTTCTCCACCTTATGCAATGAAATCATCAGGAATGATTTTTAAAAATACACATGCTGAGGCTTCACCCAAGGCCAACTGAATCACAGTCTCTGGAGAGAGACTCAGGCATGGACTCACTATTATATAACTTAATGGAGAAGCTTTCACGAAGTAGTTGTTGGAGGACAGAGTAGGATTAAAGGACCAGACAAGGGCGGTGAGGCACCCAGAAGCAGGCAACAATGAGAAGCCACCAGTTCCGCTGAGCTGAAGGACGAGGGGGATCAGCGTCACTGGAGCCAGTGGGCAGCGGGGGCGCTGGGAGATGAGCTGCCCAAGGGGACCGTGGTCACTCAGGAGGAACTCAGTCTCAAGGAGAGACACCACGCTGAGGCAGGGAAGGCATGGGAAACACACCCCTGACGCCCCCTGCCTATCCATCTCTGGCTTGATGCCTCCCCCATGCAGGATTCAGCTGGCCAGGGAGCCAAGAAACCCCACCATCAGAGGTCAGCATCCTTGGGCACAGATCAGGATGAAAAGGGCCGGAAGTGGGTTTGAGGAGGCAATGGAGAAAAAGCCAACACATTGGATTTTAGGAGAAAAAAAATCCCTAGGTGTTTCTGACACCCAGTGAGGAATAAGACCCCTGTCCTGAACGAGGCATCCTCATCAGTTGTGTCTTCAAGTCCTCCTGCTGCCAGAGAGGAGAGCAGTTCACAAAGCACACAGCATTCCTGTGCTACAGTCCTTAGGACGCGCTGCCCATTGCAGTCTCTCTCCAGGACACCAGGGACTGGGGAAAACGGTTTCTGGGAAGAACCCTGGCCATGTAAACCAGCTGGATTTAGCTGGCAACAACTGGCTTTCTTTCTGGGAGCTGCCTCAGTCAATGGGAGTTTGTTATGCACCCAATGCAGTTTGGGAAGGAAGCACACACAACTTCTCCCTTTTAGGTTTTTATCCAAGCAAACGTATCAGAAGAGACCCCCGAGATTTCCACCATATGCCATATCATATGATTCAGTCTCATTTGCATAACCCCAAGGTGGAATTTGCAAGTGCGAGGGTGCACCGGTGCCCCAGACAAAGTGCTTCAGTTTGCAGTGAACCCAACAGCTTGTTTTCCCATTGACTGTGTCGGCACGTTTCAGAAGACTTCATTTCTGCTGCTTCCTTTCCAAAAGGAGGAAGATATAAATCACAGGCGCAGAAGTAACTAGCAGTTGTGACATTTTGTTACAGAGTTTAATTACATGAATCATAAAATATTGCTACAATTTTCCAAACTGTTAAACCTTAATTAATATGAACCCACAGGGACCACCTTGATCGTTCTAAATATTCTGAAGCACAACTCCTACAGTAGTGCTTCTATCTGCCTGAAGTGCTTTGTAATTTGCAAAAAGTGATTAATTATTAGAAATGAAACCAGACAAATTAATTTAATATAAATGAGGCTGTACATGATTTGATTAATTCTTTTTAATTACCTATATGTTATTTTTTTCAATAGCTGAACAAAGGACTCCATTCTTCTCCTGCATGTTCATATTCATTAATCTCATTAGCAGAGAGTATTAATATAATTTTATCGCACATTCCAGAAGTACGGCACATGACAAACCATAATGAATCGCGGCATTAGTGTCCTATCACTACATTAATTTCAAGACATGCCTGGCTCATCTGCAATTTACTTTGAGGCTTACTTTAAAATGAGCTGAATAAGCGTGTAATTATGACATCTGCTTCTTTTCAGGTACCTCCTTTGTAAATCAGTGACAAAGGAATAGCAGGTTTAAATATGTGTTAACACTTGGATAGCATGTATAATTGCAATATGGCGATGTGTAATGAAGATTAAATTAGACCATACTATACCTGACATATGCAAGAACATAATTGAACTATTGTCATTATTGCTGTAGAAGCAGCTGCAAAATGCTAATGTTGGAATTGAGGAAAATGAAACCATGCTGGAAAAGAAGGCTGAAGAAGATAGTCTCAAAAAAAGTCACCGAGAAAAAACCATATCAAGATTGGATGCTGCAGACTCGAGGATTTTAGCCTCTTCCCTCTTTGTGGCTGATGACAGTTGGTCATGAATTTCATGAAACTTTCCAAAAGGGTCCATTTCGGATGTCCTGGGGCATGACCTCACACTGCATATCTTGTATGCTCAGCACTTTTGCTCTAGGCGGGCCATGGGGTGGGCACCCTGCCCAGTGCTCCTTTCTTGAGCTTCAGGCAGGGACTGGAATCCTGGGATTGAAATCCAAACTCTTGGCATGGTTAACCCTAGATTTCCCAGAGCTAGACATCGAGGATAAGAGAATGCTTTGAGATCACCTGGGAAGCAAGGTGACTTCGGGAAGGTTTTTAGGGGTTTGCAGACATCAGAGTCCCCTGGAAAGCTGGGACACAGAAGAAAATTGCATCTTCTCTCTCAAATACCCCCCATCTTCCCTGAAAACAAATTGTTAGGACAGCTTTTAGGATTTATTCAGTTTCAGATAAGGAATTATCACAAGCCACATTTACTGCGGACCTCATATCTTCCTGGGCTAAGTGGGTCGGTGGCGGGGGGACACTTAACCGTATCTGTGGCTTTTCCCTCTTGGAAGCACAATCCCTGGGGGCTTCCACACAGAGCTTGACAGCAGCCCTGAAATATTGCTTTTGAATTTAACAAATACTCTAAAGGAATTTGGGGCTCTATCTCAAAACAATGTTAAGGAATTGGCTTTCTCAACAAAAATCCCCATGCCAGCCTTTTTAAGTTGATGGTAAGGGAATGTGAAGAGAAACTAAAAAGACATGAAAATAAGACTACTTCATCTGAAGATGCTCGTGGTGAAAGGCCAACACAACTTTCTGGCAGAGTTGACAAGAGGAAGTGGGGAGCATTACGTTAATTGATTGAGATGTTCAGCTACTCAAAGTCATTTCATATCAGCGGGATTGACATGATGCCTGATAGACTGAAAAATAGTTTCTGAAAGAGGATGTGATATTTATAAAATTATTGTAATAGAACCACTTAAACAAATGTGGTACACTGAAGGCAACTTAAAGATCCTATGTTTCAAAGTGCGGTTTCAGAAGACAAGCATGGTTGGATTGTCTGGGAGGTTTGTTAAAACATGGGTTCTTAAGATCCAACTCCAGAGCCTAGGGATCAGAAACTCTGGAAGAGCCATTTGAGAATCTACGTGTTTAAAAAGTTCCTGGTGACTTTTAATACATAATTCCTGATCTAACGTAGCTACCTCTTTTTATAGAAGAGGAGGAAACAAAGACCCTAAGAACTGGGACCAGAGCCCAGGCAGCCTCTCTCCCGTGATGCTGAGTGTGTGTGGAAAGGAAAAGGTGGGATCTGGGTTTCAGCAGTCGACAGGTACTTGCACCAGCATCACTTGGTCCACTGAGTTTGTGCTTTAGCAGATTTAGCAAACAGATGTTATAATGCTACCTGGCTCCATCCACTGAGCCCTGTCACACACTCAGGACTTCAGACCAGCTCCACTCTTCAGGGCTGATTAGTAGAGAGAATGATCATAGGAGAGTTTTCTGCAAAGTTTCAGAACAAGAGGATTATGACTTTCAACTTGCAGTGAGGACTGTTTCAGTGTCAACTTTCCCCCACACTGATTCATTTATCCCTAATGTATACATGTATCTTACAGCCCTTATCAAGCTCATCCGATATGCCAGGTATTAATGTTAAGCACCTAGGTTACAACCTTGTATAAGAAGGAAACTGTTCTGGTCCCCAGTAGGAGTCAATTAGATCCAACCTGTTTGGCTCTCAAAGGTGACGTGAAATGAAGTGATCATTCTACATGGGTTGTTTCCCCTCTTTTCTGAGCTCTGTGTATACCTAGAGTCCCAGGTATATAAAGGATCATTGGGGGATATTCATTTTTTCCTCATCCTCTTCCTTCTTACTTTCCCTTTAATATGAGTGAGAAATCAGCTTGTAGGACAAGTCTGAGTAATTGATCCTGTGCTTTCTAAATCCTCCCCACTCCCTCTCATCAGCTCTTGCCAAGAAGCCCTTGTGTCAGCAATTCCCCGCGAGCATCTTCAGAAGAAACCATGTTCCTTTCATCTTCTTTCAGTTCCTCTTCACATTCCCTTACCTGTTACTGACATGATTGCTTGTTTAACAAATGTATACCACTTATTGGTTAAATATTAAATAATTGATGCCAAACTAAGTACAACATTTAGAACGACATGGGTTTCATTCCATTTTATAGCTCCTTGTTGGAAAGAATCCCTACTTTAGAATCTCTAGTTCCATAGAGATTGAAAGAAGTCAGCCAGGACACATTTAAAGAAGGGTGTCAGCTGAATGAGAGAGTGAGTGTGTCAACTAGCGTAGACAGGCTGTGTTACAGTGACAAATGATACAAACATCTTGGTGACAGCAAACCACAAAGGCTCTGATCCTCATTTTTAGAGCAGCCTCCACCTTGAGAAATGCTGTTACCACCCTGAGACTAAGAGTGAGCTCTGAGACCACAGACTAAAGCTCTAGAATGAATGGGGCCCGTGCCATTTTCACTCATAACTCATTGGTCAGAGTTAGTCCTCTGATCCCACCGCAACTGAAAGGGCCGGGAAGTGCAGTCCTCCCCCATGCCTGCAGGGAGATGGATGGAGAGATCTGACAGACGCGCTAAGGGCAGCACAAGGGGTAATCTAATGTTATCATCCTCACTCGAGTTTCAAGTCAGCCTGCTTAGAAGGAGGCTGCAAATTAGGTAAAGCATGTAGCCCCCAACCTGAATTTCTTGGCTGAAAATTGAGTACCTCACCTGCCCAAATAAAGTTACTTGGCTGAGCTATTCTCTGTCTTTGATAAAAGTGGGGTTTCTTGGAGAGCTGCAAAGAAAAGGCAGGTCCCTTGTGTTCCTAACTATGAATTAGAGCGAAGGATGTGAGGAAAGTGAGTTCCCTGTTGGCTTTAAGTCATCTCTTCTTATGTATGAAAACTAGTGAGAGCCCCGACTTTGATATAGGACACCTCTCGCCTGATGACTAGTCTTGTCTTGCAGATTTAGGTGATAAATCAGCAGGTCACATAATATAAAAATGGTGTGATGGAGCAGTAATAGGCTTCTTCACTCTTTGGAGCTTTAAGAGTTCTTCTGAAACCACAGGGTTCTCTAAACAAGGCACCCTCTGACAGCGGGTGCTATTTCTGCCCAGAAGAGGAAAGGTTAACGTTTTTCATAATAATGGGTTTCACCCTCGTGACACAGATGAAACCTGCAATTGTTTTGCATCTCCTCCGGGCTGGCCTAGCTGTCTAAAAGTCACAGCAGTGGGAGGGAGCTAGTGGGACGTCACCACGGAATTGGAAGCCAGAGCCGCTAGCCTGGGATTGCGTGTGCTCAGCAGGAAAGGCCTGTGATGTCGTTCTAGTGGATGTCTCACTGCACATGAGCTAGTCTTAATATTGAAACTCCCTGAAATGCCTATGTAAATAAGATGTAAAAGGAGACACTGGGGTCTCATAGGCTGCTAGCCAGGACTGTAAATTTATACAAGGACTTTGGATAACTATATTAATATATATTATAGCCAAACATATGCTTTACCTTTGACTCAGGAGTTCCACGCCTAGGTATATTCTTAATAGAATTAAGTGACGTGCTCAACAATAGATGTGTCTGAAAATTATACATAGCGACAGTAGGTATCAAAGTCCCAAACTAGAAATGACAAATTCCATCAATGGTTGGATGAATAAAACGTGTTCTTTTCATGTAATGGAGTGTGGCACAGCAAAAACAAGCAAAACTAGGAGAGCACCGTCACCTTTGAAGAGAAGGAGGGGGCAGACAGGAGCCTGCTGGAATGCTGAGATGGTCCCTGTCTCCATCTAAGTGAGGATGATGTGAATGTAAAAACATGAGGGCACACGCACTTACTGTGTGTACATTATGCCTGAATTGCAAAACTGAAATAGATATGCTTGTTTGCCTAAATAGTCTTTTAGTTTAATCTGTGCCAAGCACATAGATACACAGGGATATGTGTATGTATATATGCGCATGTATGTAGGTTCATGCATATCGTAATTAGCAATGTGACCTGAAGGTTTAGTAATGGAATCAGTCAGTTACTTGCTCAGTTTTCTTAACTGTAAAATGATGATGATAATATTTGCTCATAGGATAAATATATACCATACACACACTCACATACACACACACACACACACACACACACACACACACACACACACACACACACATATATACATAGCTGTCCCTGGTAGCTCAGCTGGTAAAGAATCTGCCTGCAATGCAGGAGACCCCAATTCGATTCCTGGGTTGGGACAACCCTCTGGAGAAAGGACAGGCTACCCACTCCAGTATTACTGGGCTTCCCTGGTGGCTTAGATGGTAAAGGATCCACCCTTACTGCGGGATACCTGGGTTCAATCCCTGGGCTTGGAAGAACCCCTGGAGGAGGGCATGGTCACCCAATCCAATATTCTTGCCTAGAGAATCCCCATGGACAGAGGAGCCTAGAAAGCCACAGTCCATGGGGTTGCAAAGATTTGGACATGACTGAGCGACTAAGCACAGCATTTAAGGGCTTTTAAGCATTTAAGCCATTATGCACAGCATTTACACATATTATTTAAGGGCTTCCCTGGTGGCTCAGATGGTAAACAATCCACCAGCAGTGTGGGAGACCTGGATTTGATCCCTGAGTTGGGAAGATCCCCTGGAGGAGGGCATGGCAATCCACTCCAGTATTCTTGGGCTTCCAGAATACTTCCTAGCTCAATACTAGGTGGTGCTAGTGGCAAAGAACCCACCTGCTGATGCAGGAGATGCAAGAGACGTGGATTTGATCCCTGGGTCAGGAAAATCCTCTGGAGGAGGACATGGAAACCCACTCAGTATTCTTCCATGGAGAATCCCATGGACAAAGGAGCCTGGAGGACTACCATCCACAGGGTCACACAGAGTTGGATATGACTGAAGCAACTTAGCATGCAACACATGCACATATATAGGCACACACACACACATACACACACACACATACACTACACACATATCACAAGGACACACACACACACACACACTACACACATATCACAAGGTTGCTGCCTGGGTAAATATTTTCTAAGTTTATACAATCAGTGACTGTTACTTACAGACCATATAATGGGTGACTTCAACCTATTATATACAAATTGCACACAATTTTTTGGTAGCTAGAGTTCAGAGAACACTCCCATTTTCCTCACTTTTGCTTTTAGAGTGTGTGAAAGAGTTGAATTGCAGTCTTGCCTCTCTTGTACACTCAGTAAAGATCCATTCCAGAGTCAGAAGAGGACAACTATCAAGTGAAGGCTGCCTTTTATCCGCTTCCTAATGTGAAATACGAAACACTTCAAGTCGTGGAATAGGTTACAGAAAATAAGAAAGAAATCCAACCAGCTCACCAACATTTTAAAACTAGAATAAAGAGGAGAGAGAAGGGAGGAAAGCAAACGCGGCCGAGAGCTGGAACAGAAGGCCTGTGTCAGAGTGAATGGTGAACACTGCATCTTATTGAGCGACTTTAATAGGCTCTGGGGGCCCCCGAACTGGGGTTAGAACGCAGTTTAAAAAGGGAGAGAAAATGAAACTCTGATAGACTGTGTAGAGAGGATTATTCTTTGCCCCAAATTTTATTTAAAAGAACTGAAAGACAGGGTCCAGAAACTCTAGGCTTTGGCTGATGGAAAAATAATCAAACAAAACATTTATTTTCACTGATTTAAAGGGACTTGCATGACTCTGAAGCTGAGACATAGGCAGGCATCAGCCTAGCTTGAGCAGGCTGGGCATGGAGGTTCAGAGGAAGAGTGAAGAGCTTGTTGTAGAGAAAAGTTACCCCACCCCTCTGCTGAGGGCCTTGGGAAGGCATGTCAGCTGCTCCATGTAGGCAGAAAGGTGACTTTTTGGGCATTGCCTATTAGATGAGGCCCCAACCCATGGGTAGATGAGGTTTCTCAAGAAAGGGATGGACATTTTCATTGTCCGTCTCCCAGTTGTGAGGACGGTCATGACACTGAGAATCAAAACCCAACAGCTGAGAATTCAGAAGGCCAGAGAATGCCTCTTGGCCTCCTGTGTCTGTGCTGAAGGGCCCTGAGGAGGCCTTAAGGACAAGTCTGCGCAGTAATGGTCGTGGTAGAGTCACCCTGTGCACGTGCATGTAAGTCACTCAGTCACGTCTGACTCTTTTGGGCATTGCCTATTAGATGAGGCCCCAACCCATGGGTAGATGAGGTTTCTCAAGAAAGGGATGGACATTTTCATTGTCCGTCTCCCAGTTGTGAGGACGGTCATGACACTGAGAATCAAAACCCAACAGCTGAGAATTCAGAAGGCCAGAGAATGCCTCTTGGCCTCCTGTGTCTGCGCTGAAGGGCCCTGAGGAGGCCTTAAGGACAAGTCTGCGCAGTAATGGTCGTGGTAGAGTCACCCTGTGCACGTGCATGTAAGTCACTCAGTCACGTCTGACTCTTTGCAGCTGCTGGACTGCAGCCCACCAGGCTCCTCTCTCCATGGGACTGTCCAGGCAAGAATACTGGAGTGGGATGCCATGTCCTCCTCCAGGGGATCTTCCCCACCCAGGGATCAAACCTGAATCTTCCATGGCTCCTGCAGTGCAGGTGGATTCTTTACCACTGAGCCACCAGGGAAGCCCACTGGAGTCACCCTATAAATGACCCCAAATGGAAGAGGCGGAGCATCTGATAAGCCAGTGAGCTAGTCTGAGGTTTCTCTCTGTGCTTGCTTCCTTTCCGCAGCACCAAGCTGGACACGGTGATGCACCACTGGATCCTCCATGAAGGCCAGCTTCTTGGGTTCACAACCAGTGCAGGGTCCAATGTGTAAAAGGGCCACATGCTCTGTTTAGTATGCGGTACTGCCACCTTGAAATTCTCAGTAATTTTGAACCAGGGCCTCCGCAAATTATGCAGTCAGTGCTGCCTCCCATCTGGGGACCAAGGCTCTCCTCTCCCCACTGCTGGGAGTGTTGGCTAATGAGAGCTTGCAGCTGAGGCATTGCCTCTGTCTGAAGAGAACCACTTTACCCAAGGTTGAACCTTCTTCTCAAGGACATGAAATGAGGGCAGACAAGGATACAGAAAGACAGCTTCTTTGCTCCAACCCGGACAACTGGCAAGAGCCAGGCTTGCTCTGAAGCTTCCTCAAAGTTAGGCTGAAACCTCTTTAGCTACTGCATCAGAGTTCAACATCTCTCTCTGCTCAGCTCTGCTTTCCTCACTCCCTTGCACATGTTATTTACAAGAGGCCTCTCAATAAGCCTCCTGCATGCAAACCTCTGCCTCAGACTCCAGCCCCAGGGAACTGGAGCTAAGATGCCAGGTTTCTAGTACTTTATGTTGTTGAATCACTCAGTCATGTCCCACTCCTTGTGAACCCATGGACTGTAGCCTGCCAAGCTCCTTTGTCTATAGGATTTCTGAGACAAGAATACTAGAGTAGATTGCCATTTCCTTCTCCAGGGAAACTTCCTGACCCAGGGATTGAACCCACGTCTCCTGCATCTCCTGCATTGGCAAGTGGATTCTTAACCACTGAGTCGCCAGGGAATCCCTAGGGCGTACCTTTGTTCCATTCTCCCTTCAGGTGTGTTGCAGGGAATCAGAAAGAGAATCTTGGTCCACATGTGGGCCAGGAAGCCGGCATGGTGGCAGCAGCAATAAGCAGTGAAAAGTTCCCCTGGGTAAGGTGGAGAAAATGGGGTCAGAGAGGTTAATGAACCACCCTCCCCAAAGCCCACACAGATGGTAAGAACCTTAACTGGGATTCAAGCTTAGGCTTCCTGACCTCTAATTAGATTCCTTTACCATAAGCTGTCACACTTCTTAACCCCACAGGGAGCCTGGCAATACTGATTTAGCACTACATGCAAAGAAGTTATGTGCGTTCTCTTCTTCTGTGAATTTCCACAGCATTTTGTTGGCAACTGGATGGTGACTCTTTGTATTATTGTTGTTCAGTCACAAGGTCATGTCTAACTCTTTGCAACCCCATGGACCGCAGCATGCCAGGCTTTCCTGTCCTTCACCATCTCCTGAAGTTTGTTCAAACTCATGTCCATTGAGTTGGTGATGACTGTATACTACTCATTTATAACCAGGAAATCCTCCTTTCCTTTGAGATTCAGACAGAATTGGGTCATTCCCTCCCCTACAGTTAGTAAAGACTGCAGGATCCCTCCAAATATCTTTAGGGCTCTTCCAGGGTGAGCCATTCACCTCAGGTCGCACCCCAGACTGGCCGAGTCAGACCCTGGACGTGGAGTCCAGCAGTGTCTCCACCAGACTCCCAGGGGACTCTGCCATGCTAGTTTCGCTGCTCCAGGGTGTGGCCTTGGGGGTCTTACCTAGTCAGACCTGACTCTGAGTTTCTGCATCTCTGCTCCACATCTGTCTCTCTTACCTCTCCCCTCTGATAGCTATTCCCTAAGTCTTCATTTTTTGCAAACTCAACCTGGAGACTCAGCCCCATTTTCGTGAGTTCCTCAAATGTCACTTACACAATGCTATGGAAAGTAGAACATTTTTTTACCAAGAAAGAAAAACAAAGTGAGGAAAATGGGAGAGATGTTTATCTTCATAGCACCACTGGTTGAAACCTAAAGATTGTCATTAGGCAGCTCAGCTCCTTTGATTTTCTCAGTCATGGATGATTTTCTCTGGTTGCCTCTTTCATTCACATCTTCCTGCCAGGTTCCTCTCTCATCACTCTTGGATCTCTTCTCTTCTATTTATTTTGCAAGTCTCCTTTTCCTCCACTCAATTCATCTTCCCTTGTTTTCCTCTTTATTTCTTTCCGAACTCTTCATTTCCCCCAAGGACTCTCTCTTCACCTGGGTTGCCTATCCGTAGGAGTTTGATGTCAGTGCTTTCAGTAGCTATGGCCCCCGGTCTCTCTCCACTTGTCTTCTAGCACCAATCAGACTGAGTCTTTATGCCACCCATGTACCCAGGGCAGGTGCTACCACTTCAAGTCTCCTTTTCCTCCACTCAATTCATCTTCCCTTGTTTTCCTCTTTATTTCTTTCCGGACTCTTCATTTCCCCCAAGGACTCTCTCTTCACCTGGATCGCCTATCCATAGGAGTTTGATGTCAGTGCTTTCAGTAGCTATGGCCCCTGGTCTCTCTCCTCTTGTCTTCTAGCACCAATCAGACTGAGTCTTTATGCCACCCATGTACCCAGGGCAGGGGCTACCACTTAGCTGACCAGTAAATGCCCATCAGCTTGGGCTGACCAAGACTGAGTGCTTCTGGAAACGGCTTTTGGTTTTGACAATCTCTGAGTCCAAGGATTTAACTAAACGACCCCTGAAGCTCTCTGGTACCTGATGGACTGTAGAACCTGAGACTATCCAAGTCAAGGAGATTCTGGTAACATTCTCTCAACAGGAAGAGTTGTGGAAAAAAAAAAAATCTTTTGAATCAGCAGGACCAGCCTTTGTTAAATTATGGTGGAGGCACTTTAAAACTTTTTAGTTCTTTCTTGTCCTTCTTCTCTGACCCCATTTCTCCGTAATTCCATTCCAATGACCCCTGAAGCTCTCTGGTACCTGATGGACTGTAGAACCTG
This sequence comes from Madoqua kirkii, assembly GCA_006408675.1. Lineage (NCBI taxonomy): Eukaryota > Metazoa > Chordata > Mammalia > Artiodactyla > Bovidae > Madoqua > Madoqua kirkii. The sequence goes on from SJYC01009506.1 coordinate 14,180, forward strand.
AGAATATCCAAGTCAAGGAGATTCTGGTAACATTCTCTCAACAGGAAGAGTTATGGAAAAAAAAAAATCTTTTGAATCAGCAGGACCAGGCTTTGTTAAATTATGGTGGAGGCACATTAAAACTTTTTAGTTCTTTCTTGTCCTTCTTCTCTGACCCCATTTCTCCATAATTCCATTCCAGCTGCCTCTTTTTGGTTCTCTGGGCTCTCATCCACTCTTGAGAATCATAGGGAATCCCACTTTTCAGAGAAAAACTCTCCCCACCACCATCCTGATTATCCTTTGCTCAAAAAGGAGCTCTTCTGAAGAAACTAACTCATGCTCTATAGCCAAGAGTGCTAAGAGCTTAGATAGGGCCCCTCCTGGAGACCTCTCTGTTTTAACTCAGGCCTTCAGAGTCTTCCATGGGAGACCTTAGCTGGCTCGTGGCCCTTTGGAGAATCACATTGATCTTGTGTCCACTCTTTATTTAAGTGCATTCATCAGGCGTCAGCACAACGTGGAGATTAAGTCTTCAGGCTCGAACTCCCACTGCCAGAATTTGAACTTTGGTTCCACCTCCTGCTAGCTGTGCAATTATGGATAAATATCTTAATCTCTCTGTATCTCAGTTTTCTCACCTATGAAATGGACCTGATGATGACACGTGATTAAAGTGTAAATCTGCAAATGAAATTGGACTCAATGAATTCAATAGGATTCCCTGAAGGTGGGCTTTCCTTATTTTTATGTGCATAATGGCCCCATTTGCCAGTCAGTGCTGTTGTGACCATAGGATCTCAGTTGCTCGGGAATATAGTCCCATCCAAGATTATGCAGTGAAATCAAAGCAACTGCATGCCATTCTGGAAAGCAAGGGAGAACCTCAGTTTTGTTCATTTGGTGCCAGGTTTCAATAGGCCCTACTTTTTATTCCATCCTCCCAAGCCCGGCGGCTGAGCCACGCTGCCCTCTTTGTCCCCCTGGTGGAACCTTTCTTCCTGCCTCTTACTACTCTGCAGGAGTCTTTCCCACAACCCTGCAGGGATGCGCAGAGTGACACAAGGCGTCAGTTGAGAAATGAGTGGTTAGTTGTGATGACAACCCAAACCACAATGCTGTCAAGAAGCCCTCCCTGGGGGAACCCATGGGAGCTGGAGAGAAGCCCCACAGGCTCCGTCTAATTTGTACCACACCAGGGAAGGACAGACTGGCTCCCGCATGAGTAAGATCCCTCCCGCTCACACACCCACAGCCCATTGACAGCATTCACTCAGGAGACTGACTCCGGAAATGTTTCCAAGGGAAATGATTAATAGTAACAGGTTGGAATGCTTAAGAACCTAGCTCCACACCCCACAGATCAAAATCCAGTGCCTGAAGCAGCACATGAATTATATTCCCCAGCAGTAGCATACCATCTGCCTTGTTCTGGCCAAAATAACTGAGGCCGAAGAGTTGTTATTCACAGTAATATAGCTTTCATTTCTTTAGCTGGAATTATGAGCCAGGCACTATGCTCAAATCTGCCTGAGCAACTTCTCCTGGAACCCTAACACTTGTCTTGTGAGGCACATAATGTTGTTATCTCATTTAACGATTGAGGGAATCATTCTGCAGAGGTTAAATAACTTGCCCAATGTCACGCACTTCGTGGGGGTGCTGAGGCTTGAGTCTGCTTCTAAAATCATGTCTTTCACCACCTTTTATCTTGCCTTTTAATAGCAAGGACTCTGGGACCCAGTTCTTCCAGGGTTATATCAGTTTGGGAGGCAAGTCTACTGTCTCAAGAAGAAGCCAGAATTTCTTCCTTCATACTCCATAATATTTTTTTTCATCACTGTTCTTACTACACTATACTATAATTTCTTGGTTGTGTCCTGGCATGTCCACCATAGCTTGAGCTGCCAGGGGCCAGATGGCTTGAATGTTTACTTTCCAAAGTTGGTTTGCTCATAACAGACATGAATGAATGATTGAATGGATGAACACATGAGTGAATGTGAGACCTTCTGACTCCCAGTCCAGTGCTCCATACCCTATTTTCTATAAACCACCTTCTTCATGTCCCTTAAATGGTTTTTCTCTTGAGATTTTCAACAGATTGACTAGAATTAACATTTCCTCATGATGTTTAGGACTAATCACAGTCATTTTCCCTGGGATCTCACAAGACCCTGACCAAGTTTACAAAGCAAACAAAAGACATCCCAGTTTCTTTCTTATCTCTTGAGATACAGGCAGGTCTTTCCTATAGTGCAATTGGTAGAAAAGAGGAAAAAAAAAAAAAAAAAAACATGATGATGCTCTCAGGCTATTTGAAAATATTGGACAAAATGTCATCTGAAATGATTTTAAGCAAGACATATAACCCTAGGACTGACATTCCCCAGTGATTTATACAGTTAGGGGTGATTTTCCCAGAGCAACTACTTAGTATTTCTGTAACAGCCTGAGTGTGTGAGATTTGGGGGGTTGCTTGCAAGCATCACTGTGAGTTACATTAGTCTAAGGGGCATATCTTTACCTTGTCCTTTTCTGATCATTGTCACAGAAATGCACTCATAGAATTTAGTTTTGTCTACTGTGCTTTTCCATCAACATGTGTAACAAGCAGTTTCCAGGGGGCTGTAAAGTGCTCGATGCCTTAATTTTAATAGTCCCTAACATTTTCCAAGTGAGTGTATCATAATTTATTAGCTAAATAAACAATAAGAGGCTACTTCCTCTATTGTAGGGCATTTATGTGGTATCCAATATTATGATCCTACAATACAACAATGTGATAAATAACCCAAAGGAGAGAGCTTTCTGTGAATTCTCTCCTTGGACCATTTCCTTAGGGTCAGTTCCCAGCAGCCTGCCATTTATTTTTGATAACTGGATTTGTGGGCAAGAGATGAGCTCATCAGGGGACATGGGTCAAAGGAAGAAAGTTAACTCACTATTCCCTGATCACTCTGATGATTGTTCTCTAGCTGCTGAAATATATGCCCTATTCCAGGGAAAACCTTGCATTTTATATTGATATTTATTTTCTAATAAATTTTTATTCAAAAGCAAACCTCTTAAAGAAGGATGCAGAATAAATATGTAGAAAGGAAAAGTCAATAACTCCCTTTTATAGCCCCTCTGTTCTCACCCCTCTATGATGACAGATTTTTACAGCTTGGTGTGTATCCTTCCACACATTTTTCCATGCCCACACAAACTAACATGTTTTTGAAAATAATTCTGGATGACTTATTTATTTATTACAATTAACAATATATCATAGAAATATTTTTAGGTAAGAGCTCATTCTTTATAAGACATGAAAATACCCCATAAGAAGGGATATGCCACAATTTACCCAACTATTTTTGAATTAATAGAAATTCAGGTTATTTCCAGACAAATACCACTGCTACCAAGCTTTTAGAAGAAATATTGAGGTAAATTGTCTTTAAATATCACTAGGATCATTTTCTCTTTATCTTGAAATCTTTTCAATTCCCAGATATTTTCACAAAGTATATGCATCTTATTAACTATACACAGCAGGGTCCATGTCTGAAGACTGCCGTGGAAGGCAGAACTCAGTTCCTCCCTTCTCCAATTCTCAGGCCTCATTTTGGTTGCATTAAACATTTAATGAATGTCCACTATGGCCCTTTAGCACATACAGGTGAAGAACAGACAGCTGTATAGAAATACAGAAAAGAGATGTTGGGATAATAATAAAACTGGTCTCTCTAGATCAAAGTGATTATATGGTGCTCAGTCACTCAACTGAGTCTGGTTTTTTGTGACACTATGGACAAAAGCCTGACAGGCTCCTCTGTCCATGGAATTCTCCAGGCAAAAATACTGCTGGAGTGGGTTGCCATTTTCTTCTCCAGCAGATCTTCCCAACCCAGAGATTAAATTCATGTTTCCTGTGTCTCCTGCAATGGCAGGCGGATTCTTTACCACGGTGCCACCTGAGAAGCCCTGGTTATATAGTAAACTATTTAATAGTTTACAAAAGCTGAGTAGTACTAACTAGATACTAAATACCTTGCTAAGTGGTGACGCCATCAAAGGAAACTGTAGTCTATTAGGAAACATATTCTTTTATATAAATGATACAAGGGAGATATTAAAAATATGACATATATGCTAAGTGTAAAGACTGAATATGGAAGTAGCTAGCTACAAACTCCCCCTAGAATGCTAATTACAATATTTGAAGTTTTTTTTTAATCTGAAAGCAGAGAGTCCTATATATTTTTTTAAAAAAGCATGTTGAGATGAAAGTATAGGTCAGAGTGAGAACGCAGTCACTGAGGGCAGTAATGGTTCCTGCTCACCAGGGTCTAGCTTGCCATCACTGTTCTGTACCCGGAAGACCAACTTTGGAGCTTCAGTCACCTGGGTTCAGTTCTATGAGTCACTGGTTCATCTATGCAGTAATCAGCAACCTTAAGCAGGTATAAGGTAGAGGAACCAGAGATCAAATTGCCAACATCCACTGGATCATCGAAAAAGCAACAGAGTTCCAGAAAAACATCTATTTCTCCTTTATTGACTATACCAAAGCCTTTGACT
>SJYC01009509.1:0-19965 GCA_006408675.1 Madoqua kirkii
AATAATTTTTATTTTTATCCACTTAAAGTTTTTCAGGTTAGACTTTTAATCCATCTAGAAATTACATTTATGGTTGCTGATGAAGGAGAATAAATTATTAGCCAGTTGTCTGAGATGAAATTATTAAACATATCATTTTATCAATAAAATAAAAAGGCAAATTCATCACATATTAAGAATCCTATGGACCCTATGTTGTGTTATATTGACTTATATACATATTTATGAAAGAAACAATGTTTTAATTAGGAAAGTTTGTTATTACCTCATAGTTAATACCTCCTTTTGTTTTATAAGGCTTTCATATAGTTATGCATGCTCATTTTATCTTTGCAGTGTATTTTAGTATAAGCCGAGTTATTCAGAAACCATTTTTTTTTTTTAATGTAGCTTATTTGGAGAGAACCGACTTCTTCACGGGGTAAGTCCTCCATCTAGAAACCTATGTGTCTCTCCGTTTGTGGCCACGTCTCTCATGCCTGTCCACAGCACTGAGTACACGCTTCCCTTGGGTGTTGACAGTTCTCGTGAGCTGTTGTCAGGTTCTGCGCAGTGGTCTGTGTGCGCTCAGAGTTCTGTCCTTATTTGTTGGTTCTTTCAGTTCTCTATATTTGCTCCTCATTTTTTGGTGTTTGTTTGTTCTCAAAAATTGGAAAGATTTTTGGTTGTTCGCTCATCTTTTCATTTCCCTCTGTGTAAAAATTGTGATGCTCTACTAAATGAAGTGTCCATAATTTGGAGACTTGGTATCAGATATTTCTTTTACTATTGAAAATGTTTATTTGGACATAGATTTTAAATTTTCCTAAGTTGTGTCTTCATGGATAGCTTCATTTTACTTTCATCTGTTTTTTATTCATCTCAATTTTGAATCACATATGGTAGCAAAAGCACTTTTCATTTACTTTGGAGCTCCTAAAAATACTGTAGACAACTTATTATTTTCTCAGAAATAAGTATCAATGCATATTTTTAGAAAGAAGCTCCTTAATGCTATTTTTTTTTTTTGGTATTTTTTTGCACTTTGTGGATTCTTTAGGCATCATCCTTTCCTTTGATTATTTTGAACTGCTGCAAATACATTTCAGCCTACACTTTCTCATAAATATTGTGGGTGGTTTTTATTTAGATTACTTCAGCTTTTACAGATGGTACAAGAATTTTATTCCTTAGAGCTGAATTGTGAGGATTACATTAAGTGAATTTTTATTGCCAGTTTAAACAATTATTAGTTTCAAGAAGGGAACTAACCTGGCTTCATGAGATGTTTTGTAAAGCAGTTTTCTCTACGTGGAAACTTCTTGAGCAGAGGCAAATGCTTCCATTTTTTATTATTGTAATGTCTCTTCTCTATGGAAAGACTAGGCTAAGATTATGAGATTCTATTTTGGCTTCTCTTATTGCAGGTTCAGGGAAATGGCTGGTTCTCTTGAGAAGTACCACTCTCGCAGCAAACGCACTTGTGTGTAGGGATGGATATGAGGCAACAGTTGGAAGATGCGAAGATGGGAACTTCTCTGCCAAGTTTTATCTTTGGTGGAGTTAGCACTCCCCTACAGAGCACATCTGTTGCTGGTTTACAAAGTTAACATGATCACAAATGTGCTTTGTTTATCCTGAAGTCTTGTCTCCATCTGTCACATCTAAAAGTAAGTTGGGATGCTTACCTTTTCAGCAAAGCCATGTCCTTGATTGGATCAAACTCAGATGACAGGACTACCTTGTTTAGTGCTAGCCCTGCTATTCATTGGCTTAGCATTTGTTGTATTTATGCTTACATTTTTATCCTTGGTAAAGTAACTCAGGAGATTTTCTGATCTACATAAAACTGTCTTCAAATGGATTCAGGCTTTATTTCTTAAGATTCACTTTGTCCTCGACTCCTGGCTCTCCAAATAGCAGTCTTTTAAGTTATTTTGCATTAGTTTACTTATTTACTTATTTCCACAGCACACACTAAGGTGTACCAGCATTGTTTCTTGAATAACTCTATCTGATCCTGTCTGTAATATATTTAGAGTGTGTGTGTGTGTGTGTGTGTGTGTGTGTGTGTGTGTGTTTACATATAGAATGAGATTAATACAAGGAGATCATATTAAAAAGACAATAAGTCAAAAGTGAGAAATTGAGTATCTTTTACACACTGTGTACACAGTAAAATAAAAAGGGAAGGAATGAAGAGTTTGTAAAGACAGATACATAGGTATGTAGGTAGAAGGAGATCAAACCAGTCAATCCTAAAGAAAATTAACCCTGAATATTCATTGGAAGGGCTGCTGCTGAAGCTCCAATATTTTGGCCACCTGATGTGAACAGTTGACTCATTGGAAAAGACCCTGATGTTGGGAAAGACTGAACGCAGAAGGAGAAAGGGATGACAGAGGATGAGATGGTTGGATGGCATCACTGACTTAATGGATATGAGTTTGATCAGACTCTGGGATGTGGTGAAGGACAGGGAAGCTTGTCATGTGCAGTCCATGGGGTCACAAAGTTGAACACTACTGAGCAACTAAACAACAGCAGGCAGAGAGATACATGACAGTGGACTGAATGCAAATGGGTATGAAGGATCCTTTAGAGTGACAGAAGTGAGCTCATTTTGGTGATGCTGATGCCATGTACAAGCCCCTGTGTCCTTGTCTTTTGAAGTAAAGTACTGCCTTAAGAGTCACTGATTGGGAAATGTGAAGATGTAGAAGCTAGGGAGCTATAAATCCACCATGTAGCTGAATCACTCAACTCCCAATTACCTGAAAGATATCAATAAGTGCCTGACACACATTTCTAAGTTTTCTTTACAGGAAATAGAACCCCGTTCATTCCAGATAAAAACTGCTGACTACAAGAATATAGACCCTGCTGCTGCTCCTGCTGCTCCTGCTGCTGCTGCTGCTGCTGCTGCTGCTGCGTCGCTTCAGTCGTGTCCAACCCTGTGTGACCCCAGAGATGGCAGCCCACCAGGCTCCTCCATCCCTGGGATTCTCCAGGCAAGAACACTGGAGTGGGTTGTCATTTCCTTCTCCAATGCATGAAAGTGAAAAATGAAAGAAGTCGCTCAATCATGTCCGACTCTTAGCGACCCCATGGACTGCAGCCCACCAGGCTCCTCCATCCATGGGATTTTCCAGGCAAGAGTACTGGAGTGGGGTGCCATTAGCCTGATTGAAAAAGTTGGTGATGTTTGAAAGTTCACCTTGATACCAACTGATCCAAGAATTGTCCATGTGCGGATCATGCCCTGCCCCTTGGGCACCTTAATACTCCTCAGTACCCTCTCGTGGGTACTGTGGATGACACAGTCTTTAGGGCATTAGCTTGCCGTGTCTCCCTTTGGCTGGCAAAGCAATAAAAGCTGCTCTTTTCTACTTCACCAAAACTCTGTCTTCTGCTCTGCACTGGTGAACAGAAGATGAGTTTCTGCAACAATATTTGCACAGTTTTGTAAGCAGACAAAAAAAAAGCTTATTGTTGTTTAGTTGCTGTCTTAATTTATGACTACATTACCAATTAATTGTCTGTTTGCCTCTAATAAAATCCTACTTTTTAATATTCCTTATTGTGCAAGTATATTAAAGATAGAGCCTTATCTCTAAAATAAATCATCTGAATGAAACTTTTTTTTCCCCTGTTATTTTAGTAAACTAGAAGCACAATGGAATTTTCTGTTGTGTTTTCTTGCAATGCAATTTTAGGACAACCTTTAATCATTGGAAGATCCATCAAAAATAGGATGGACAGTAATTGCTCTCAACTCCAACTCATTAAGTCATCAGTTCTGACTAATCGGATTTTTAAAAAATATTTTGCTGATGAACATTACTCTATATTGACCATGATGGAATATTTATGTAATTACTGTTCAATCTAACATGTCACTCATAATTATCTGTAGCATAATCTATTCTTCTCTTGAATAATGTAACACTAAGAAACCAAACTACATGATTCAACTATTACTAAATACTATGATTCAGCATGTTATTTACCCTTGAATCTTTTTGGCCAGTGACAGACAGACAGATGCCCTATGCAATTCAGCATGCTCTCATGGTGACCTCTATTATAAAATCAAGAGTTTCTGTTCAGAATAAGGCTAGCTATGGACTTCCCTGGCAATGCAGTGGTTGGGACTTCACCTTCAGATGCAGGTTGGGTGGGAATGTGGGTTTGATTCCTGGTCAGGGAGCGAGGATCCCACATGACACATAGAATGGCCAAAAAATAAAACAGAAACCAGAAGCACTATCGTAAAAATTCAAAAAGCGCTTTAAAAAATGATCTACATTAAAAAAATCTTTAATAAAAAAGAATACTGGTGGTTGATAAAGTTTAGCTTGAATAAATTCCCAAATCACACTAGGTAAATTTACTGATCATTTATGGAAGCATGAATAGCAAGCATAAGTATTCTGGTGTAATATAATCAATATGTTAAATTTCCATTGTAAGATGGGCATCATGCAGATAAAGGGCAGAAATCCTGAACATCTGGAAATCCAGATAAATTCACACATATGCTCATTAAATTTTATTATCAAAAGTTTATTGACATCTGGGATAGTTTTGCCTGAATAAGGGTGAAATGACAAATAGTGCCTATATCACATTTGGAAAGTCTCTCCTATCATGAATAATTAATAGAGTTTTTTAAATGGTTGAAGTGAAAGTGTTAGTTGTTCAGTTGTGTCCAACTCTTTGCCACCCCATGGACTATAAGCCTGTCAGGATCCTCTATCTCTGGGATTCTACAGGCAAGAGTACTGGAGTGGGTTGCCATTTGCTTCTCCAGGGGTATCTTTCCAACCCAAGGATTGAACCTGGATCTCCTGCATTGCAGACAGATCACTATCTGAGTCACCAGGGGAGTCCTTTTTAAAAGTTACTTATACTAAAAGAGGAAGATCTAAAATTAATGCACTTGGACACAGAAATCAAAAAACAATTTGTCTCAACAATTAAGTGCATACAAATACTTTATGATTTAATTGGGTAGATTGCTTTTACATTTTAACTTTTTGTATATTAAAAAAATGGAATTTATTAGAAAGGTGCTAAGATGGTTCATGGAATCCAGGTAAGAGCTGACAAACCTAAATAGGGTAAAGGTGAAACCCAAGGTCACACCTCTGATTTTACAGATGGGAATCAATGTACCTCCCCTACTGGGCAGGTATCTGATGTTGACAGAATATTAACACCTTATGACTTGCAACTCATGACTTCCTGTGGGTCAGCCAGGGACAATAATCTTGAGCTGAGGACCACCCTATAGAAGAAAAGCAGTCACAAGATTAAAAGAACTTAGCATAGATACAGACAATAGGTGGATCAATTGAATGATTTATTTTTATTAATGTAAATTCTAATATATAGAAATAAGTGCCTAAATACATGTATACATAATTTTATACATTTTATTACTAATTAAATATTATTAAAGTAATACAAGTAATCTACCATGCAGGTAAAAGATTTGATTATGGCTAGATTCTTTTTTTTTTTTTTAATTGGGATGTTAAGCAGAATCAAAAATAAAGGCCATAGCTTCAGTAGACCTTTATACTAAATACTGAAGGCTATACTGAAGGCTGGTGGCTCAGATGGTAAAGTATCTTCCTGCAACACAGAAGACCCAGGTGTGATCCCTGGGTTGGGAAGATCCCCTGGAGAAGGAAATGGCAACCCACTCCAGTACTCTTGCCTGGAAAATTCTATGAATAGAGGAGCCTGGGAGGCTACTGTCCATGGGGTCACAAAGAGTTGGACATGACTGAGTGGCTTCACTTTACAGGAAAAATTGCCACTTTTTCACGTATACTGAACTCTATGTAACTGAAACAAACTATCTTGGTTTCCTTTAAATGCTGACTCTGACCTTAACCAAAACTTAAGCTTTCTTCATGTTCACGTGACCTTCCAGCTTTCTTGCCAGTCAGCTACAGACAAGTAAACAGAATGTTAAGTTTCCAGTAACCAAACACAAGACAATGTACTCCTTCATTCATGTTTATAAACTGAGAGGTAACTGCTGAGAACCAAGCCTCTTAACCCCTTTTAGTTCTGAAATCTCTGTTTAGAAACAATTTGTTTCTCACTCAACAGAATACACATATCAAGTGAAGATCTCTGAATTCCCTTTCAATGGAGGCAGCCCTATCCTAAATTGCTCACATAAGGTTTACATGAATTTCCTTTTATAATTTGTTTCACCAACTACACATATAACACTAAACCATATGCATGTCTGCAGTTTTCATGTTTGTTTTTTTCATTATGATGTTTTCTAGGTCCACCAGAATTGGTGTATATGACTAAGTTGTGGTTTAGTTGCTCAGTCATCTCTGACTCTGTTGCAACCCCATGGACTGTAGCTCGCCAGGCTCCTCGGTCCATGGGATTTCCCAGACAAGAATACTAAAGTGGGTTGCCATTTCCTTCTCCAGATGTGATTTTCCTAATTGTTTAAAAATGTTCTCTTAAGATGAGTTGCCCTCTCCTACTGTTTGCTAGACTCTTAACCACCAATTGGAGAAGGAAATGGCACCCCAGTCCAGTACTCTTGCCTGGAAAATCCCATGGAGGGAGAAGCCTGGTAGGCTACAGTCCATGAGGTCGAAAAGAGTCAGACATGGCTGAGAGACTTCACTTTCACGTCAGTTAACCACCAGTGGTTAGGGCTGCTGTAATCTCTCTCTGTGTGTCAGCTTGTCCCATCCCTGGTGTATATTCTAACCCTTGGTTCACTGCCTGTGCTGCTGACATTAGTGGTAAAAGCAAGGAGCTGCATGTAATTCAAATGTAGTGTAATTGTTCCAAATCCATCGATTAACTCCCCAGTGTGAGAAAGTGAAAGTGAAGTTGCTCAGTTGTGTCCCACTCTTTGTGATCCCATGGACTTTAGCCTACCAGGCTCCTCCCTCCATGGGATTCTCCGGGCAAGAGTACTGGAGTGGGTTGCAATTTCCTTCTCCAGAGGATCTTCCCATCCCAGGGATCAAACCTGGGTCTCCCGCATTCCAGGCAGACTCTAACCTCTGGGCACCAGGGAAGCCCAGTGTGAGAGGAGATACTCATTTTCTCAGAGAAAATCCCCTCATTTCAGAGGACTGCCTGGGGAGGGGAGGCGGGCATTTCCCCTGCTGTACTTGGTATTTCTCTCAGTCACAGGTCACAGCTGCTGTGTTGCTCTATATCATCATCACTTCCCAACTGCCTCTGGGAGGAAGCTCTGTTGATATTAACACTTCATTTCCTTCTTCTGTTGAATATCCCAGGTCCTTCCCTGGTGGCTGAGATGGTAAAGAATTTGCCTGCAAGGCAGAAGATCCAAGTTCAATGCTTGGGTCAGGAAGATCCCCTGGAGAAGGAAATGGCAACCTACTCCAGTATTCTTGCCTGGAAAATCCCATGGACAGAGGAGCCTGGCAGGCTTAGTGGGTTATAGTCAATGGGGTTGCACTGAGTTGGGTACAACTGAGCAACTAACATTTTCATTTTACATTTAATTAGCTTTTGTTGCAAGCAGACAACCTATTTCTGAAGAGCTGAAAAAACATTCTGCAAACCAAACCAAACAATAAGAAAAATCAAACAAAAATAAATGGACTTATCTCTCTTAAACCATTTGTTCAAATTGTGTCTGTAAAGGGCTGTATACTATATAGGCCAAATTACCTTAGTGGGTTATAGTCAATGGGGTTGCCTGAGTTGGGTACAACTGAGCAACTAACATTTTCATTTTACATTTAATTAGCTTTTGTTGCAAGCAGACAACCTATTTCTGAAGAGCTGAAAAAACATTCTGCAAACCAAACCAAACAATAAGAAAAATCAAACAAAAATAAATGGACTTATCTCTCTTAAACCATTTGTTCAAATTGTGTCTGTAAAGGGCTGTATACTATATAGGCCAAATTACCTAGTTCTATAAAATTCTGATAATTACCTTAATGTTGAAATAAATGGTAAATCATTCAAATAAAAATATGTAGTTATAACAGGCACACAGGAACATAATCCATAACTCTGACTCCACTATCCTGAAATCTCACCACTCTGGCCCTTGCCCACTTTTGTTGTTTTTGTTTAGTCACTAAGTCATGTCCAACTCTTTGTGACCCCATGAACTGCAGTACATCAGGCTTCCCTACCCCTGCTCCTACCCCTGCCCTTCACTATCTCCCGGAGTTTGCTCAAACTCATGTCCACTGAGTCGGTGATGCCACCCAACCATCTGATCCTTGGTCGTCCCTTTCTCCTCCAGCCTTCAATCTTTCCCAGCATCAGAATATCTTACAATGAGTCAGCTCTTTGCATCAGTTGACCAAATTACTGAAGTTTCAGTTTCAGAATCAGTCTTTCCAATGAATATTCAAGACTGATTTCCTTTAGGATTGACTGGTTTGACTCCTTGCTGTCAAAGGGACTCTCAAGCATCTTCTCCAGCACCACAATTTGAAAAGCATCAGTTCTTTGGCACTCAGCCTTTTTTACTCCTATTTCTCTTTATTTATTTCTTCACTTTTGAGTTTCCATCTAGAATGATTTCCCTTCTTGACCAATAATATCCCCACTCTCCCTTCTTTATTGCAGTTCTGGTGGCACATTCTGCAGGTGTTTTCTTCTGAAAATGTGTTTTATTTCACTCACAGGTATGTGGTTTTATTTGTTCATTTATTAGTTTGTTTTTTTCTAACGAAGATCCCAGGTAGGCTGGAGTCTCAGAAAGGAATCATCATGAGTTATGCCCAGTCATGTCTGACTCTTTGTGCCCCATGGACTGTAGACCATCAGGCTCCTCTGTCCATGGGATTTCCCAGGGCAGAATACTGGAATGGGGTGTCATTTCCCCCTCCAAGGGATCTTCCCCACCCAGGGATTGAACTTGAGTCTCCTGTGTCTCCTGAATTGGCAGGTGGATTCTTTACCACTACTGTCACCTGGGAAGCCCCAGAAAAGGAATGAACTTCTGCAAAGTGCCCAGGCAAACTAGTTAAGGCCCAGCATGAGGACATCAATATTCATCCAGCTCAGTCTTAAACCCAAGCCTCATGAAGATGTTGGGAATGTTATATCCACCGTGAGTGTTAGCATGTTTCCTGATGCTGTTATGTCACATAGGTGCATCACAGTATGTGCAAACGGAAGCCATTGACACTAGCCAGGGAGGGACTTGTGGTTAGTTCCATAAAAAAAGAGCTCCCAGCATAGGGTTGCAATCAAGCCTCTGCTATGCCACACTCCTGTTGAGTCCTGACAAGGACGAGAGTAACACTTTCTCTACCCCACAATCCAAAATCCCAAGTCCATGGGTTGGGTGATCTTCTAAGAATGACACATGCTGTGTCTTTCTTTACCCAATATGACAAGGCAATGAGAACGTACCACCCATCCTTTCTCTGAATTGTTTCCTGAAATGTGTGCTGTAGCTCGTGGCATGCATGTGCTACTGGGGCAGTTGCCCTTATCTTTAGGACATTCATTTCCGTTGTTGAAGACTTTTTCTGGCTACAGAATTCTGAGCCCACAGTCATTTTTTTCTCAGCAATTTAAAGATTTCATTCCATTATTTCTTGACATCCGTTGTTTCTTTTGGGGTAAGTGCTTAAACATATTTTTGATTTAATAAAATTAGTTGCTTTTTACTCTCTGGCTGTACTTATGATTTTCTTTTAGTTACTTTGTTTCTTTTAAGCACTCTTCCTGAGATATACTTAATTGAGGTTTTGTTTGTCCTTTTTTCTGTCTGAGTCTGTGCATTTTATTTTAAATCTCTGTTGTATTTTTTTATAACTTTGGAAAATTGTAACTGTTTGCTTCTCAGTCATTACACTGACTCATTTCTGTCCTGGCTGGTCTCTTTTAGGTAATCTCTTAGCCATAAGAGGTTTGGGCTCCTAATAAAAGCTCCTAATATTGGAGAATATTGAGAAGCTCAAGATGGTCCTACATCCAGTTTCTCCTTAAAGTCTCAGGTGTAAAATATCTCCTTCACTTCTCATCTTTCCCACTTCCTTTAATTCTATTCAGAAAGTGGATCCAAAGTCTTCATTTTCAGACCATGTGCCATTTTAATAGCCTCATTTTTTTTTTTAAGCATTCCACTTGCTCTCATCAGTGATATGGCTCAAATTAACTAGTTGTCTCAGTGTGGTGTCACACACTCTCTTGGCTTTATGAGTGCATTACTTACGTTGCCCATTCTAAGCTAATCTTCTTATATCCATTTAAATTTAACAAGCAAAGTATTTGTTACCATAAATGTAGTTTTCTTCACAACAGCATGATATACTAGTCTGTATGTTGTACTGTGTGATGGCAATATTTTATTCATAGTAGGCTGTGGAAGTTATTGATCTGTGTTTGCTATCTCAATGTTATACATAAGGTTAGTACGTTTTCCCTTTATTTTTTTATTTTGCATCTTATAAACTGTTCTATTTGTCTTAGATTTTGAAATTTTTCAACAGGAGGCTCAAGAGTATGACATTTCTCATTAATCTTCTCCAAATCTGCAGTTTCAGGTATTTCCTCAGCAAGGGAAATAGACCTCTATGATTTATTTAATTTATTTAATTATTAACAGCCTTCCATCTGTTCTGTTTTCTCCTTCTGGAATTCCCACTATTTGTATGTTAGGTCTTCTGGATAAATCCTTTAAATGCCTTATCTTTTCCCTGATGGTTTTCTTCTGATGTATTTCTTCTATTTTTTTCTTCCAAGCCACTGATTCCAGTCTCATCTTTGAACTTCTGCTTCATTTATTGACAAATTATTTATATAGGAAGTCATGTTTCATTTAGGCACAGGAAATTATTTGGAGCTTATCTTGAATCTCTTTGTTCTGTTAAATTTCTGTTTGTTAATTTCTCTTGTGCTTATTTTGACTGATCAGTGAGTTTTCCCTGCTTTGGATGGATGTCAAATGTTTAGATGTGTTTTTATTTAATTATTTTTCTTTCATTGGAACATAGGTCCATTTTTTGAAGACACACCCATAACCACCATTTCCAGAATATTCCATTTTCCTTTTTTCAGGCCTTTATGATAATAACTGAAAATCTTGGAGATAGTGGAGGACAGAGAAGGTTGCCATGCTGCAGTCCATGGGGTCTCCGAGAATGGAACATGACTTAGTTACTCAACAACAACATGGTAATAACTTCAAAATTATCTTTCATCTCTTGCTTCCAGTGATTGTAATTATATAATATTCAAAATTTACAGTAGTGGTCACTTTAATGCAATTATCCACTGATATCTGAGTTGAAGCTTCATATACCTAATGACAAGAAGTACCTGCACATTGACATTATTGGTGAATATGAGAAAGTAGGTGGCACACTGCTCATACTTCAGAAAAACTGCAGGTTGGAAAACCACTGATGCCAATTAATACTGCCAACATTAAATAATTTCTGTCACTCCTCCCCTCTGCTCTAGACCTTAATTTAAATTTGACTCTGAATTTACACAACAAGCTTGATCCAATGCACAGTTTCTTCAGGATTCTGTTGTAGATCCAGTGAATGTTTCAATACTTCATTGACTGTAGATATTTTTATTTTGACCTATAAGAGTGGCTGGGAGAGATATAGTTCAGTTCAGTTTAGTTCAGTTCAGTCGCTCAGCTGTGTCTGAGTCTTTGTGACTCCATGAATTGCAGCATGCCAGGCCTCCCTATCCATCACCATGAGCTTACTCAAACTCATGTTCATCCAGTTGGTGATGGCATCCAGCCATCTCATCCTCAGTCATCTCCTTCTCCTCCTGCCCCCAATCCCTCCCAGCATCAAAGTCTTTTCTATTGAGTCAACTCTTCACATGACGTGGCCAAAGTATTGGAATTTCAGCTTTAGCATCAGTCCTTCCAATGAACACCCAGGACTGATCTCCTTTAGAATGGACTGGTTGGATCTCCTTGCAGTCCAAGGGACTCTCAAGAGTCTTCTCCAACACCACAGTTCAAAAGCATCAAATCTTTGGCGCTCAGCCTTCTTCACAGTCCAACCTTCACATCCATACATGACTATTCGAAAAACCATAGCCTTGACTAGATGGACTTTTGTTGTCAAAGTAATGTCTCTGCTTTTGAATATGCTATCTAGGTTGGTCATAATTTTTCTTCCAAGGAGTAAGCGTCTTTTAACTTCATGGCTGCAATCACCATCTGCATTATTTAACTTATATGCAGAGTACATCATGAGAAAGTCTGAGCTGGAAGAAGTACAAGCTGGAATCAAGATTGCTGGGAGAAATACCAATAACCTCAGATATGCAGATGACACTGCCTTTATGACAGAAAGGGAAGAAGAACTAAAAAGCCTCTTGATGAAAGTCAAAGAGGAGAGTAAAAAAGTTGGCTTAAAGCTCAACCTTAAGAAAACTAAGATCATGGCATCTGGTCCCATCACTTCAAGAGAAATAGATGGGGAAACAGTGTAAACAGTGTCAGACTTTATTTTGGGGGGCTTCAAAATCACTGCAGATGGTGACTGCAGTCGTGAAATTTTGGATACTGCTAAAACAGAAAAGAAATCATGACACATACAGAGCATGCCCAATGTGCCGGGAGTTGCTTTGAGTCTACACATATTGGGTTTAAGTCATTTTAGTCATGTCCAACCCTATGGACTGCAGCCTGTCAGGTTCCTCTGTCCATGGGATTCTCCAGGTAAGAATACTGGAGTGGGTTGCCATACCATTTTCCAGAGGATCTTCCCAACTCAGAGATGAAGCCTGAGTCTCCTGCATTGCAGTTAAATTCTTTATTGACTAATTCAGGCTTAAATTTCCATATCTTTCTTCTATTATCTGCAGAATCATCAAATCATTTAATGGTACTATTACTCTGAAAGCATATATGTAATTCAAAATAATCTAATTCAGTTTAAGATATTAAGTACTTAGTATATAAGAAGAACTAATTGTCTTGAATAAATAAACCACTTATGTATCATGTGCATTGTCTGGTTTCAGAGATAAAAGTTAATGTGTAGAGAAACAAACGAGGGAAAAATATGAGAACCTGGTAAATTAGAGCAAAAAAAGAGACTACTTGAAGCTCAGTGGGAATGACTTTAGGGAAAACAAACACAACTCATACAAAAGGAGAAAATGTGAAAAGATCGCCTGGGAGAGCAGAGCATCATGATAAATGTCAAAAGAAACACATGATGTGACATGTGGCAGTCCATAACGATGTGAGGCAGAGGTATATTTTTAGCTAACAATACATCACATGAAAAAAAGGATAACAAGCATTTTAACAAATGAAATATTTCTAAAAAACATGACACATAATTTGTATTTTTTTTCTGACTTTTATACTGCAATTGATTTCTGCTAGATCACTATGTATTTTATTAAACTACACTAAACCCTCTGTACTAGATTTTTTTTTTTTAAAGCAGAGACTTTTGCCAGCAAAGGTCCATCTAGTCAAAGCTATGAGTTTTCCAGTATGGATGTGAGAGTTGGACTATAAAGAAAGCTGAGCACTGAAGATTTGATGCTTTTGAACTGTGGTGTTGGAGAAGACTCTTGAGAGTCCCTTGGACTGCAAGAAGATCCAACCAATCCATCCTAAAGGAGATCAGTCCTGGGTGTTCTTTGGAAGGACTGATACTGAAGCTGACTCCAAAACTTTGACCAGCTGAGGTGAAGAACAGACTCATTTGAAAAGACCCTGATGCTGGAAAAGATTGAGGGCAGGAGGAGAAGGGGACAACAGAAGATAAGATGGTCGGATGGCATCACCGACTCGATGAGCATGAGTTTGAGTAAGCTTCAGTAGTTGATGATGGACAGGGAAGCTTGGCATACTGTAGTCTATGGAGTGGTAAAGAGTTGGACATGACTGAGTGACTGAACTGATGGATTGATTAGAGTTATAGCTATTATAATCCTAAAGCAGTAAAATTAACATTTTTGTTTCATGAGTCCAGTGTTATCTAGTTCACTAAGCTTTAAAATGGAGGGCTTCCCTGGTGGCTCAGTGGTAAAGAATCTGCCAGCCAACACAAGAGACACAGTTTGATCCCTAATCCAGGAAAATTCTACCTGTCTAGGAGCGAGATTGTGCACCACATCTACTGAGTTTGTGCTCTAGAGCCCAGGAGCTGCAGCTACTGAACCCACGTGCTCTGGAGCCCATACTCTGCAACAAGAGAAGCCACCACAGCAAAAACTCAGCACAAACAAAGACAAATAATTAACAACTATTTAAAAAATTAAAACTGAGAAAGCATTTCAATAATTTTTTTTTCCATTTCATTTTCATTAGAGATAATCAAAAGCCCACAAATGAGCTTGAGTTTTGTCCTCTAAGTAAGTGACTCTTCCTCTCTGTGTGGTAACTGGTAACTGAAATCTCTAGGAGTTTTCCGGTTGTGGGATTACAGCTCATGAGATACTGAAAAGCCTCTGAAACTTTCATCCTTTGCTTTTACTAAAGTGTAAGGGGTACATCATCACAAACATACCTTTTTATTTGCAATGAGCTCATAAAAATAGAAGAAATTCCAAGGATCTAAAAATAAAGAGGAACAAAGCCTAAGGCGTTAAAACCTCTGCTATATATAAACATGATTCATTATCTTGGTCAAGTAGAAGCTGTAGATTTAACGTACATATGAGATATTTGGTTTGAAGGCAGCACTAGGCTGCTTTGAAAATGTGTCCCATTCATTAAAGTTAGATGCTTAAAGACCTGTGTTATTAGTAAAAGAGAAAACTAAAAAAAAAAAGACAAACAGTATGTGGTTGTTATGGATTTGTGTCCCCAGAATTCATATGTTCAGATCTTAATCTCCAATATCTAACTTGCTTTGGAGACATGGTTTTTACAGAGGCAGCAAAATTCAAATTAGATTCCTAGCCCTACTCTAATGGGTAGCCCCTGATATGCCCAGTGTCTTGTAAGAAGAGGAAATTTGGATCTAGGTACTATGTGGGGACTATGTCATGGGGATATGAAGACGGATGTACTGGAATAGATCCTTTCTTCACAGCCTTTGGAAGGAATCAGCTCTACCAGCCTTGACTTTAGACTTTCACCATTCAGAACTGCTTCTCTCATTTTAAGCCACTTAGCCCAAGGTACTTTGTATGGTGGTGGTGGTTGTTCAGTCATGTCTGACTCTGTGCAACCCCATGAACTATAGCCTGCCAGGCTTCTCTGTCCATGGGATTCTCCAGGCAAGAATACTGGAGTGGGTTGTCATTTCCTTCTCCAGGGGATTTTTCCCAAACCAAGGACTGAACTTGGGTATCCTGCATTGCAGGCAGATTCTTTACCCCTGAGCCACCAGGGAAATCCACTTTGTATGGTAGCTCTGGCAAGCTAAAGCATTCTCTAAGAAAAAAATTAAAAAAAACCTGTCCCTTGAAGAGTTCTAATCATAAGCCTACATTATATGTAAATCTGGTATTCAAGTTTGTGGTCTTGGAAATATTTGAAATATGATCTGAAATATTGATGTAAAATGTGGCTACAGTACTGTGATGTTCTATAAAATGAAGCAGGGGATTATAAATGTCTCACTAGGGACGGGGGAAGCCTGGTGGGCTGCCATCTATGGGGTTGCACAGAGTTGGACACGACTGAAGCGACTTAGCAGCAGCAGCAGCAGCAGACTTTTGGTGTTCCACAGTGGCAGTCTTAACAAAAAAGAGTTCACAGTATAAAATTACAAACCCTAGAAGGAAACAATCCACTGTAAACAAGGGACAAAAGAAAATATAAACAGTAGAATTAAATCCCCAGAGGATTATTGATTTTATATAAAAATAAGTTTAAAGTTATTAAAGGAATAGCAATAGGGAGTAAAAATATGATAAATATACGCTACTAGAAGTCATGTTTGAAAATAAAACACAACCTGGACATAAAAAGGACCAAAGGAAAAATTAAATTATTTATGAAACTGAAGGTACATGAATTTGAGGAAAGAGTTAAAGCACATTTTGGGGGGATTCATCTTGATGCAATGAAATAAGGTTAAAAGATGACATTATAAAAGACAAATTGAAAAAATATATTTAGACAGGTGAGAAATTCAAATACTTCTCCACTGAAACTCCTAAGAGGAGAAAGGAGAATGAGAAAGGTAATATTTTTGAAGGTAGTATTAAGAATATTCCAAAATTTATATAAATTTTCAGATTTAGGAAATACACAACCTTGAATATGAAAATAATTTAATCCACTGAATAGGGAAATTTCAGAACATCAAAGAGTAGGTCATAAAAATGACTGTAAAAAAAGATTTTATCAGAATAAATTAAAATTAGATATTTTAACAGGGATAAAAATAGATACAAGGCAGCAGAAAAATACCTTTAAAGTGATGTGAGAAAACAATGGTGAACTTTGAATTCTCTACTGATATAAGTTCCTGAAATATCTGACAGTGTTAAAAAAAGACATTTTCAGATAGAAAACTCTGCTAACATAAGACACTACTGAGAGAAGAACTACTGAATTATATATTCAGAATGAAAGAAATCAAAAGTAACACAGATTGTGAAATGAAAGGGAAATGGTAGCAAACAAATTGCTAAACATTAAATAAATCTGAAATTCATTGATTGCTTAATGCCAGGAAATTAACTATTAATATAATGTCTAATTTAGAGAGATATTAAATAAAGTGGAACTGAGATACTAGGCAAAAATAGCCTGAGAGTGTAATGAAAGATGGAAGAGAATCAATTTGATTTAAAAATCTTTCAGATATTTTGGCTATCTGCTTTCATTTAGGAAGATATTGATTAATATTCAGATAAAACCAACTATAAGTATTAGTTTTTACCATCCTAATAACATTAATAAGAAAGTTGTTGATGGACAGAGGACATTTATTAAGGTGATATATATCCTTTCAATAAATGTATATCTGTGTTTGTCCCCAAATTGATCTCTCCTCTGTAACCAGCCCCCAGGTCAAGAAATAGAATATTGCTGGCACCACAAAGATTTACTTATATTCATCCTTTCCCCAAGGGAAACCACTTCTTAGATTTCTGAGAGCTTAAGTTGTTTTTTGCTGTTGTTGGTGTGTAGTTGCTAAGTCATGTCTGACTCTTTTACAAAACCATGGACTATAGCTTGTCAAGCTCCTCTGTCCATGGAATTCTCCAGACAAGAATCCTGGGGTGGGTTGCTATTTCCTTCTCCAGGGCATCTTTCTGACCCGGGGATTGAACTCTCAGCTCTGCACTGGCAGGCAGATTCTTTACCACGGAGCCATCAGGGAAGCATTAAGTTAGATTTTTCTATTTTTGTTTCAGTAACTTACACTGCATACCTTTTTTGGTCTATCTTGTTCAAAATCATATTTTGAGACATTCCTTCATGTTGTTGTATAGCATTTTAGATTATTTACATCATTTCTGTTCAATGATATTTTGTGTCACTGCATGATAGTTTATCTATTCTTCTGCTGATAGACATTTGTTTAGTGTCTAGTCTGAGGACATTGCAAATCATACTGCTGTGAACAATTTTGTATATTTTTTGTAAGCATATGCACATATTTCTTCCAGATTCCTTTCCAGAAATGACATTGCTTGGTAACAGGGTAAGTGTATCAACTTGAGTTGCTGCTGACAAGCAGTTTTTAAAAATATCAATTTATACTCCCACCCGCGATCTGTGAGTGTGGTTGCTCAACAACGTTCACTCAGATACTTGGTATTTTCTGATGCTTTCCTTTCAGTAAATCTGATAACTGTATATCGGCTTGTGGTTTTGATTTTCATTTCCCTGATGGCCAGTGAAGCTAAGGACTTTTAAATATAGTTACATTTGGATGTTGTTTTTTTTCCTTTGTGTGTGTGTGTGTGTGTATGTGTGTGTGTGTGTGAAACACTTGCTCAAATCTATGACCACATGCCAAGACTGTTTTTAATTTTTTTAAAAGAAGGCCTCTGTATGTCATGGAGCCTGGGATAAGTTGGTGGACACGTGCATCACAAATATTTTCTTTAGTGTTGATGATGCTGTCTCTTATAATGCATAGCAGAAAGAAAGTGCTGAAGAATTGATGATTTCAAACTGTGATGCTGGAGAAGACTCTCAAGGGTCACTCAGACTGCAAGGAGATCAAACCAGTCAATTATAAAGGAAATCTACCCTGAATATTCAGTGGAGGACTGATTATGAAACTGAACAGTTTGTTCACCTGATGCAAAGAGCTGACTCATTGGAAAAGACCCTAATGCTTGGAAAGATTGAAGGCAGGAGGAGAAGGGGGTGACAGAGGATGAGATGGCTGGATGGCCATCACGGACTCAATGGACACGACTCTGAGTAAACTCTGGGAGATGGTGAAGGACAGGGAAGCCTGGTGTGCTGCAGTCCATGGGGTCACAAACAGTTGGACAAGACTGAGTGACCGAACAACAACAATGACACCAAAGCTTGCAGTTAAAAAAAAAAAAAAAAACTCATCCATTTAGCCAGGTAGTCCATTTGGAGACAAGCTCCCGTGGTCTTGGTTGAGCCCACATGTGTGTCGGTGGTAAGAACGGCTTACTGACTGCTCGGTGTGTGACCTCTGTTTTTCTTCACATGGCTCGTCAATTTCCAATCGACTAGCTTCCACCCCTTCCCATGGCAGCCACAGGGTCCAAGTGCAGTGAGAAAGGGTGAGTCCTGGTGTTCAGGAGCAGCTCTTTGGGTCTCTCTTTCTCCAAGTTTTCTAACTTCCTGTTTGGTCAAATGAAGTCATGTAACCAAGTCCAATTCAAGGTGAGGAAAAACAATCGATGAAAGATTCTGCAGTCACATTGAAGGGATAAGGTTGCAGAGAGAGAAATAATAGATGCCACTTTTACAAGCTACCACTGCTTCTGGGTGCAGATAATTACATTCTGTGCTGCGCTTATCACTCGGTCGTGTCTGACTCTTTGCAACCCCATTGACTGTAGCCCACCAGGCTCCTCTGCCCATGGGATTCTCCTGGCAAGCATATTGAAGTGGGTTGCTATGCCCACTTCCAGGGGATCTTCCCAACCCAGGGACTGAACTCAGGTCTCCCACATTGCAGGTGGATTCTTTACAATCTGAGCCACTAGGCTCATGCAAAATATACTCACCTTTATCAATGATCCTCAAATTCTCATCAAATTCTATAGGGCTCAATGTTCAGAATTTCACAATCTGGATTAAATTTGACTGTCTCCTCAGATCTGGCTGCTATTGATCTAAGGAATATGAACTATTAAACAAGTTACCTGACCCCACCACACCCATGATGTAATGGTACTAAAGCAACAAAGATGACTGTAATAAATACTTCCATTCCTAAATGGGAGAAATAGGAAGCACTTAACAATCTATAGTTCCATGGGAGTGCTGAAATTCCACAAGGGAAAAGTTGGCAAGACCCATATTTCTGAGGATAGGAAACATTTCTTGGTTAAACCCTGCTTCTAAGTTTAGGAAGTAGGAACAGGATATAATAAAAATAAGAGCCTAAGCAAGAAATAATTATAAAAATAATTTCAAAGAGAAAATAGGCAGGCGTATGTTTGCAAATGACTTTTTCTGCTTGTTTTCAGTATCCAGAGATTTGGAGACTTGGAGGTCTTTTTCAAATTTGATAAATCTTCCTTCTTGGTCCACATTGGTGGCCCATTTCCTATACAAGTCTTTTAAAATTATGTATCAATATTCAGGAAAGAAAAAAGTGAAAAGTGAAAGTGTTAGTCACTCAATTGTGTCCTTCTCTTTGTGATCAACATGGACTGTAGCCCACAAGGCTCTTCTGTCCATAAAATTCTCTAGGCAAAAATACTGGAGTGGGTAGCCATTTCCTTCTCCAAGGAATTTCCCAAACCAGCAGCCCAACCTAAGGTCTTCCACATTGCTGACAGATTCTTTACCATCTAAACCACCAGGGAAGCCCTGGGGAAGAAAGTGTAGATTTAAAGTAGATATAATTTTTGTTTTTTTTT
>SJYC01009511.1:0-17705 GCA_006408675.1 Madoqua kirkii
TTTGCATGAGGTGGCCAAAGTACTGGAGTTTCAGCTTTAGCATCATTCCTTCCAAAGAAATCCCAGGGTTGATCTCCTTCAGAATGGACTGGTTGGATTTCCTTGCAGTCCAAGGGACTCTCAAGAGTCTTCTCCAACACCACAGTTCAAAAGTATCAATTCTTCGGTGCTCAGCCTTCTTCACAGTCCAACTCTCACATCCATACATGACCACAGGAAAAACCATAGCCTTGACTAGATGGACCTTAGTCGGCAAAGTAATGTCTCTGCTTTTGAATATGCTATCTAGGTTGGTCATAACTTTTCTTACAAGGAGTAAGCGTCTTTTAATTTCATGGCTGCAGTCACCATCTGCAGGGATTTGGGAGCCCAAAAAATAAAGTCTGACACTTTTCCATTGTTTTCCCATCTCTTTCCCATGAAGTGATGGGACCGTATGCCATGATCTTCATTTTCTGAATGTTGAGCTTTAAGCCAACTTTTACACTCTCCTCTTTCACTTTCATCAAGAGGCTTTTTAGCTTCTCTTGACTTTCTGCCATAAGGGTGGTGTCATCTGCATATCTGAGGTTATTGATATTTCTCTCAGCAATCTTGATTCCAGCTTGTGTTTCTTCCAGTTCAGCATTTCTCATAAAAACCTGGGCATTGTATATAAGATAAAACTTAGGCTCTGAAAAGTGGGGAGAAAGCAACATGTCTATGGACATGAGGACTCCAAAGTAATGGGGTAGTGATTTAACCAGATTTTCTTTTAGTCTTATACAATCTGAACAAGGAGCAAAAGAAGGCAGCAATTGTGAAATATCAGAAGTTTCAGACTCGAAATTCTCCCCAAAGGCCTCTCTTTCTCACCAAAGAACCAGAAAACAGGCAGCCTAGCAGATGATAAACTTTTAATAAATAAGCAATGTGGTTAAGCAATCCTCTGAAAACAAAACTATGTGTTCACTTGAGCAAATACCAAAGGACCATCAGATCTCTATCCTCCCCAGACAGGAACCATCTGTGGGAAAACTTGAATGAAAGTGGTGTCTGAAAAGGCCAAATAGGGAGGCCAAGTTCATGGGCAGTTCTGTGTTATTATTATCCAACATAAATCAATCTTAACAATGAAAGTGAAGGAAGTGTTAGTGTCTCAGTCATGTCCTACTCTTTGCGACCCCATAAACTGTAGCCTGCCAGGCTCCTCTGTCCATGGAATTCTCTGGGCAAGAATACTGGAGTGGGTTGCCATTCCCTTCTCCAGGGGATCTTCCCAACCCAGGGACTGAGCCCAGGTCTCTGGTATTAAAGGCAGAATTCTTTACTGTCTGAGTGACCAGGGAAGCCCAATAATCACTGTTTGATAAAGAATTAGTAATCAATATTCATCACAAATAATATTATGCTAGGTCTTTCTTGTCGCCTTCTTAGACGTTTTTTCAGTAGTATATTTCTGCTTTTTTAATTTATTAATTTTATTCTCTTCCATTTTATGGAATTGTTTTATTCATGTCACTTACTTTTATCTTGAAGATTGCATGTAATCAATCTTTTTTAAACTTTCTGTAATGGTTTACCAAGAATAATCCAACTTTCCTCTCTATTTTAAGGATCACATGAAATTCTATTTGTATATACAAATATGCAAGGCTTTCCCCATGGCTCAGTGGGTAAAGAATTTGCCTCTTATGCAAGATATGCAGGAGATGAGGTTTTGATTCCTGGATGGGGAAGATCCCCCAGAAAAGGAAATGAAAACCCACACCAGTATTCTTGCCTGGAAGATTCCATGGACAGAGGAACCTGGTGGGCTACAGTCCATAGGGTCACAAAGAGTCGGAGACAACTGAGCCCACACACACACATATATATACATAAACACATATGCATACATCATGCAATCACAGACAAATGTAGAGGGTATGGTATGTGTTTTGCATCTTTGCATGTATACTCAGCATATATAAGAGTAGGAGGTAAGAGAACATGTCATAACATTGAGAAATGGAAATTCATGTTAATCATATTTGCTGATTATAAATACAATTGATACTACTCACATAAAAATATTTCTTTCATGGGGGAAGGCATCATTTGTTAGTACCTTAGATGCTTACTCACTGCAGATGGTGACTTCATCCATGAAATTAAAAGACGCTTACTCCTTGGAAGAAAAGTTATGACCAACCTAGATAGCATATTCAAAAGCAGAGACATTACTTTGCTGACTAAGGTCCGTCTAGTCAAGGCTATAGTTTTTCCTGTGGTTATGTATGGATGTGAGAATTGTACTGTGAAGAAGGCTGAGCGTCGAAGAATTGATGCTTTTGAACTGTGGTGTTGGAGAAGACTCTTGAGAGTCCCTTGGACTGCAAGGAAATCCAACCAGTCCATTCTGAAGGAGATCAACCCTGGGATTTCTTTGGAAGGAATGATGCTAAAGCTGAAACTCCAGTACTTTGGCCACCTCATGCAAAGAGTTGACTCATTGGAAAAGACTCTGATTCTGGGAGGGATTGAGGGCAGGAGGAGAAGGGGACAACTGAGGATGGGATAGCTGGATGGCATCACGGACTCGATGGACGTGAGTCTGAGTGAACTCCTGGAGTTGGTGATGGACAGGGAGGCCTGGCATGCTGCGATTCATGGGGTCGCAGAGTCGGACACGACTGAGCGTCTGAACTGAACTGAACTTGAACACCAACAGCAATGTATATCTTAATAAATATGCATAAGACATGCATGATTGATATCAGTGGTTCACAAATACAGAAGATTATCTATATGCAGATTTGGGAGATAATTGAAATTCTGATATTAATCCATTTTACCTTCCAAAACAAATTCTTGATAAACATCAAGAATCTGTAAAAGCATTTTTCATATTATTTTATTTTCCAAGAGTCCATGTAACTTAATCCAGGACTTTTTTTCATAGTAATTATAGTTAGACTTCTTAACTAGCAGGAGATTATAATTTGTATAAGTAAAATGATGGTAATATTTTAAATAAAATTAAGAAAATATGATTTTACAAAGCATAAATATGTATGCACTTTATATAAATAATTTATATCAATATATTTAGAGAAAATAGTGCTGTAAGTGGATTATGGAAAGTAAATGCTTTATTAGGCTTCCCTGGTGGCTCAGATGGTAAAAAATCTGCCTACAATGAGAAAGTCATGGGTTCTATCATCCCTGGGTTGGGAAGATCCCCTGGAGAAGAGAATGGAAGATGTTTTATTACACAATAAAATGATGAACATGTAAGCATAATTAATACCCTAAGAGTGCAACCTTGAAGAAAATATTGCAGAACAAGATTACCTAGAGAATATAGGCCATGATAACCTTATGGTTTCTCCTTGCTATGTCTCAATGTTTCTAAAAGGTCAGTTTTTCAAGGTCTCTATGAGATTTCATGAAATTTGATGTTTCACAGATTCAATAGCATTTCTTTTCATTGAGTATAGCTGTGTGAAGTATAAATTGTCCTCAGGTAATTTGTCTTCAAATGAAGTTATTGCAAGCACTTTTCTCTTTTTGACATCTCTCTACTTGACAGAAAATTCCACTCTACAGAAGTAATAGAGAAAAGTATTGTGTCAAGAAAAATAATTAGAAGCCATGGTTTAAATATTAAACACCAGATTTGAGCTTTAAAAATAAGTCTGAAATTGACCTTTAAATTATGGTTCAAAGTCTTCTGTTATAACTAAAACACAGACAAAGTAGTTATTTTCTCACTAATTTAAATAATATTTTAATGTGCTGACATTTTTATTTAATAAAAGAAATTGGAGATCTTTAAAGAATATAAGAAGGTATCTGAATACTTAGTTTGAGGTGTTTCGTTTTGTTTTTTTTTTTTTGGTCAGACCTATAAAGGGAAAGTGTTAGCTGCTCAGTTGTGGCCACCTCTTTGCAGACGCCATAAACTATGGTCTGCCAGACTCCTCTGTCCATGGGATTCTGTAGGCAAGAATACTGAAGTGGGTAGCCATTCCCTTCGCTAGGAGATCTTCCCAACCCAGAGACTGAATCTGGTTCTCCTTCATTACAGGCAGATCCTTTAACATCTGAACCATCAGGAAGCCCTTACAGAGAATAGCTTAGAGAGAATAGCTTAGTGAGAATATCTCTGCAATCTACATTTATCATAATATTCATCTCATCAGATGTAAACCTCTAATTTATCACAGCTCCTTTGGGAGTTGAAGAAATTATATATTAGTTTTAGAGAGAAAACAGTAATAGGCAAAGCATAACTTAAATGATTACATGATAAATTCAGATAATTTACATAAATAATATTGTCAATTAAACCAAAATTGTTAAAACATCACTATACCTATAGCTTGATTCCATATTCTTTCAGAAAATGCCAAAAGATGGTTTTTCATCAAAGTAATATTTACATTCATATAACTTCTTACATTAGGAGTTTAGTCACTCTCTTGAAACTGATGGAAAAGAAGTAATTTATAACATCTTTCTTTGTTTTCTGGAGCATCTCTGCTGTTCGTGCTGAGGATTGCTGCACAGAAATCAGCTTTCTTTTTAGCAGGTCATTTGCCCAACTCTGTGCCGTAGAGCAAGCATTTGATTGTTACATCATTTAAACGTGCTATATATCCAATCATATTGTCTTTACTTCCTCCTTGAAATCAGAGTTGAGTCCTGGAAAGAAAGGGACAGTGCATATGGCAAAGAGTAACTTTTTTTCTCCTTTTATTGAAATGTCCTTCAAACGGTCCTCTTTAAAGTGCTGTGGGAAATGTTAGCAAATCTGTTCTAACTTCTTTTCAGCAGAGGACGTAGGACAGTGATGAGCATCCTTCTCTCCTTTGGTACTGTGCCTTGGAGTACTGGTGGAGAGGAGGTTTCAGGATCGCTGCCCCCCACGGCCCAGTGGACCCCCTTCCAGCCTCACCCTGACTGGGCATCCCCTCACAGCACCAGCTCATGCCAGTGTGACCTCCATCGCTGACCTCACTGCCCTGACTCCACCATATTAATCAAAATGCTTCTTTCACAGAAATGCTTATGAAGCTTCCATTATTCTTTACAACAAAACCCTCCTGATGTGTGTGTGTATGTGTGTGTGTGTGGAGAGGGGAGATGATGTTCATGACCCAGAGACCAAGAAACAAATACTAATCTAACTCTGCAGCCTAGGGTAACTCTTCATACTCTCTTTAACATGCAAGTGCCAAAAACTCATTTATCTTATTCGTTGACATGGTATCCAGAAAAAATAGACACAGGGAACAATTTTTTTTTTAATGTGGAAATTGGTTTTGATATTTTAGGGGGAGGATTTTTAAATGTTCTTTTCTATTGTGATAAGACTTACAAATATGAAATATAATATTTTGTCCATATGTAACTGTACAGTTCAGTGGCACTAAGTATATTCACATTGTAATACAATGCAAATCTCACCATCATCCATCTTCTGAATTTTTCACCTTCCTAAACTTAGATGCACCAAAGAATTGATGCTTTTGAACTGCGGTATTGGAGAAGACTCTTGAGAGTCCCTTGGACTGCAAGAAGATTCAACCAGTCCATCGTAAAGGAAATCAGCCCTGGGTGTTCATTGGAAGGACTGATACTGAAGCTGAAACTCCAATACTTTGGCCACCTCCTGCGAAGAGTTGACTCACTGGAAAAAACTGTGATGCTGGGAGGGATTGGAGGCAGGAGGAGAAGGGGACGACAGAGGATGAGATGGCTGGATGGCATCACTGACTCGACAGACATGAGTTTAGGTGAACTCCGGGAGATGGTGATGGACAGGGAGGCCTGGCCTGCTATGATTCATGGGGTCGCAAAGAGTCGGACACGACTGAGTGACTGAACTGAACTGAGACTCTGTTCCCATTAAACACTAATTCCCCAAGTCCCCTCCTCGCCTCCCCATTCCCCAGCCCTTGGCATCTACCAATGTACTTTCTGACTCTATGAATTTGACACATTTAAAAAAAATAGGCTCTCTACATTATGCAACTCGATTTTTTTCCGGATCCTTCTGCTTTTTCATTCTTCAGCTTCTATTAAATGAACCATCAACACCTTCTATAATATAACTGTGCTCCCCCCGCATGCATCTGTCCTTGGTTTGTTTAGTCACCAAGTCCTGCCTGACTCTTTGTGACCTCATGGATGACCCATGGACTGTAGCCCACCAGGCTCCTCTGTCCATGGGATCCTCCAGGCAAGAATACATTCGAGTGGGTTGCCATGCCCTCCTCCAGCGGATTTTCCCAACCCAGGTATCAAACCCACATCTCTTATTTCTCCTGCATTGGCAAGCAGCTTCTTTACCACTAGAGCCACCTAGGAAGCCCCCTTAAGATGTTTAGCCATCTCTAACTGACATTTCCATCAAGAACAGTGTCATTTTCTAATCGAGATTGTGGCTTGATAAGGAATGTGGTAGAAAACATGTTAAGAATCGCCTGTGGAATTTCTGGAGTCAAATGGGAAACTAGTAAAAATGAGTGTCAGGCATTTTTTGTGAGATTCAGCATGAACCCATCACCTCAGATTATCCCAAATACTCAAAGGAGTACAAATGGCTTTATTAGAAGAACAGAGAGATTCAGAGATCCCTATAGTGACTCTCATTAAATGCATTGAAACACCACCAGCTAAAAGTACTATTTCTCTTTTGAGAACAGTTCTTAAAATGAAACTCTTCTATTATAATTTCTCCTCTTCTCTAAAAATATGCACTTGCTATCTGCCTGCAGAATATGATTCATGTTGCTTACCAAGAGCATGACCCTTTCAAGTGATTCACATGTTTCTCATGTAATTGCCTATCAAACCAACCATTTATTTTTTGTGAATGCAGAGTTCCCATTACCACTGGCATTTGACTTCATTATCATTAGACTCAAGAGTTTTCCTGCACATATGAGAACCTTGGAAATCATGTCTACACATAAAATATTGTTTCCTTTGTTTCCTTCTGCATTTCATTAAGCATGACTATAATTACATAAATTGTAGTATGTACCTCACATGGAAGTTGTCTCCTTTGTCTTTTTTAATGTTTCAATATTCTTTCTTTCCATTCTTACTTTTGTAATTACATGGCTTAAAATCCCCAACACCAGGGTTCCAGAAAGCTGTGGACTGATTACTCTTACTTGAAAAAGTGAAATCATTTCCCGTATCCTTAGGTGAATATAAATCAAATGCCGCTCTGGTTTTAAAGCTCTCTTGACTTTTTTCTTTCTCCCTTTTTTATGGCTCCCTTGTTGGAGGTCACCTTTTGAAATCAGAGGTTTCTTTTTTTGGAAATTCGTTCTTTATCATTCAGATACTGACACAGTTTCACTCTTTTAATCTTTCTATCTGAATTCATCCTTATCAAGTATTTCTTTGAGTAACATTATGATTCTTTACAGTAACTTTCAAAACTGAATGAACATCAGAATCATGTAGGAATTTTTAGAAATAGAGAGTCCTGGATGATACCCTAGGCTTGGATTAAGACATATTAAATTAAAAAAAAAAACTTGCATGTGACAACAAAGGAAAGAGTCACAGTTCTAGGAACTTGAATTAAGGAATTAAAACTAGAGGAAAAAAGTTGGTTTTCAGAGTATTATTGATTTGGAAACAAACAGAAACTAAGATGCACTATTCAATAACCATCACTAGTGAAAACTATCATATTTAGAACAATGCCCTTGCTCATTCCCTCAGCCTCTGTGATAACAACATTGCCAGGCCAATAACTGGCATCCCTCACACTCAGCCCTGCCCTTGGTATATGAGCCCTACAGGCTCCAGGCAAGTGAGAACCGTCTCTGGGAACACCTCATTTTTCATTCTGCCTTGACTTGGGAGGGCTCCTCAGATGCCTGGTAAACCTCTCTGTTGAACCACCGTTAGCATTTACATTCTAGTGCTGACATTGAGATTTTATGTTCCTTCCAATTTTCAGTTCATTCTCTTGAAAACTTACATTAAAAAATAAAAACCCCACTGCTTAAATTTAATTTGCAAAGGGTGATTTCAAACCCAAGTACTCCAGTTTGAAAATTTTCAGGTTCAACTTTGGTCTGCATCCTGAGTTTCTTGTCTAACATATAGCTTCGATTTAGCCACGCCACGCTCCATCCTCAGTCCTTATCTCTGATAATGACTGCTAGCAGTTACTACATTTTTGTCTGTAAAAATGGCCTGTCTGCCTAGGCTTAGAAAAGTATGCCTTGAGTGCCTGTCATCATTTGCAGTGTTTATTTGAGACACCAAGTGTTTTGAATTGGACCACAATGAACACTGCCTGAATTGCTCTTAGTTTAGGTGAATGCTCAGGCATTCTTCCTTAGCCACTGGAGAAATCTTCTGTTGTGATAGTCTTGGGCAAGAAAGTCTGCCCTTGGCCAGAGGTGAAGGTAATGCTATCTCTCACCAATTTCCCATTAAAATAAACTATGATGCATCACTGAAAACAATGAATATATTAAATGTTGTTCAATCACTAAGTTGTGGTCCAAATCTTTGTGATCCTGTGGACTATATAGCACACCAAGCTCCTCTGTCCTTTACTATCTCCTGGGTTTGCTTAAACTCATGTTTATTGAGTCAGTGATGCTATCTAACCACCTCATCTTCTGCCATCCCCTTCCTCTCCTGCCCTCAATCTTTTCCAACATCAGGGTCTTTTCCAATGAGTCGGCTCCTCTCAAAAGAGGTGGCCAAAGTACTGGAACTTCAACAACAGCATCAGTCCTTCCAATGAATATTCAGTGTCAATTTCCTTTATGCAATATATATTATTGGCTTTGACAGCTGTCATAACCTTATCAGTAGCTCATCCCTGCTGCTGCTGCTGCTGCTGCTGCTAAGTCACTTCAGTTGTGTCCGACTCTGTACGACCCCATAGATGGTAGCCCACCAGGCTCCTCTGTCCAGAGAATTCTCTAGGCAAGAATACTGGAGTGGGTTGTCATTTCATTCTCCTGTCTCATCTCTATGTGCTCCCAATTGAGTAGTTATTTAAATCTAGATTATGAAATGACATGTCTTATGCTTTGCAACCCCATGGACAATAGTCCAGCAGGCTCCTCTGTCCATGGGATTCTTCAGGCAAGAATACTGGAATGGGTAACCATCTTCCCAACCCAGGGATCAAACCCAGATCTTCTGCATTGCAGGCAGATTCTTCACTGTCTGAGCCACCAAGGAAGTCTCAGATTAAAAAATGAATTAGGGGGTGCAAACTGAGTGATCAGATCAATAGTAACACAGGGAAATCAGTTATATATATGAGACACACATCCAGGAGACAGAAAAATATAATCCCCAAACTTTTTAGTTACAGGTGTAAATGGCAACAATTTGTTGCCTCTTGAAATCACTCACAATGCTTTTGCTTAGTTGTCTTGTACACATCCTCATTTTTAATGGGCAAAGTTTGCAGCAATTACACACTGTGATAATGTAGGGTTTGAGCTGTGAATAGCCTTTTAAGGGGTTGTGTGACTGCACAGCTAATGACTTCAGTATCTTGATTGCAGTGTACTTCGCATGCACATGTTCAGTTTTTATCTAGAATTTAAAAGAACTCTGAGTTTAAGCAATTACATCCCTCAGAAAGGAATTTTAAATGCTTTTTTGGGGGGTAAATCTGTGAACACAAATTGGCTTGCTGCTCAGCAACAACGATTTAATACTTAATGAAATAACAGATGGCAGGCAATCAATTCAAAGGAGAAGGTCATGACTAACAGCATAAAGATACTTGATTGCATGGATCCGAGCCTTTGATACTGCCATGATGAGCACCAGTCACCCTGGAATTTTCATCAAATATATTTCCTGTTTAGGTTCTGTGTTGTGTTATAAAGCTAATGGGAACTGCACAAGTAAACAGAACTTATGTGGGAGTAAAACACTTCTAAAACCATGCCCCAGAGATACAGTAAACTATAGAGCAAGGATGTATGTAACATTAGACGAGCGAGATTTTCTTGAATCTTGAATAAAAGTCAAAGTTTGAGGGCTTCTCTGGTGGCTTGGATGGTAAAGAATCTGCTTGCAACTCAGGAGACCTGGGTTTGATCCCTGGGACAGGAAGATCCCCTGAAGAAGGAAATGGCAACCCACTCCAGTATTCTTGCCTGGAGAATCCCATGGACTGAGGACCCTGTTGGGCTACAGTCCACGGGGTCACAAAGAGTTGGACATGGCCAAGCAACTTTCACTTCACTTTTTGAGTGCTGGGGTCACTGTTCTCAGGTAAGGATTTACCGGTCCCAACATGAGATTGTAGTCCTTGTTATAAGACAGAGAGGAATATGTGCGAAGGACGACACTTCTGTTCACTGCCTCTGAGAATCCATACTCTATGCTCACTAAGCTGGCCTCTTAGAGAGCTAAGAAGAAGCGTGAGGGCTTGGAATTGTGCTGTCTTTTCTCAGTGTCTTGAATGTAGTGCTACAGGAACTCTGCTGTGGTTCCAGCCAGTGCTCTTGAATGTATGTAAGTGCAGCAAGAGTATAACTTCACCAGACGTCCTTTCTGTATCCAAGTAACTGCCAAAAGGGTGGATCAAACAATCATATATCCTGCTGAACTGCAGAAGCTAAGTCTCACCCTAAAGGCAGTAAACTAATTTAAAAGATGTAGGACCTTAAAAATTAGAATCAGATATTAAAATCACAGAACACCAGGGGCGCAAGAGAAATCAAGGAATCCTAACCCGAGGTCCAAACAACACATGCATTGTCATGAAAGGGCTGTGTTCTATTGGAGACGGAAGAGAAATGATTCTTTAAGCTGGCTGATTTTATCAATTATTTTCTTGAGGTCACAGGATGAAAAGTTGGTACCATTTTGATTTAAGAGAAAAGCTGGATGTAATTTCTTGCATTCAATATGTCCAAAAAGT
This sequence comes from Madoqua kirkii, assembly GCA_006408675.1. Classification (NCBI taxonomy): domain Eukaryota; kingdom Metazoa; phylum Chordata; class Mammalia; order Artiodactyla; family Bovidae; genus Madoqua; species Madoqua kirkii. The sequence goes on from SJYC01009511.1 coordinate 10,904, forward strand.
TACTCAAAAGTAAACTGACAGCCAGTCGACTCAATTTGAAGAGATACATATTGCCAAGGAAGCTCAGGACCAGGGACATAGGAAATAAGATATTTTAACCCTAATGGTCTTGTTTGAGCCCAAGTGTTTGACCTAACACAAACTATAATACGAAGAAGATAATGGACAAAAATCAAAATATTGCCATTCAAGTCTCTGTCAAAGGCAGCTAATTAAAATATTTTATTGAAAAGGGACATTTCAGGTTCCTTAGCTCCTGAAATTCTTAGGACTTATTCTTCATCTTAGTATTTTCAGCCACTAGTGACCTTCCTTTTGATATTCTGCTTTTCCCTTCTATTGCTCTGTACGCAGATGTTACAGAGTGGTTCTTCTGTTCCTTTCTTTGAGCAGCTTGATGTTAAAAATTTATTGAGCTTCCTTGGTGGCTCAGATGGTAAAGATCTGCCTGCCAAGCAGGAGACCCAGGTTTGATCCCCTGGAGAAGGGAATTGAAACCCACTCCAGGATTCTTGCCTGGAGAATTCCATAGACAGAGGAGCCTGGCAGGCTAGAGTCCATGGGGTCGCAAAGAGGTTGGACATGACTGAGCAACTAACACACATACTTATAAAGACTTAGGTTAAAAAGCTAATTATTCTTTGAAGATTAAAATAATTTAAAATCTTATAGAAGACCCATTCATTTAAGTAACAGTGGCTAAAGCTGAGGAAAGTCTTGCCTACCAAGTGTTGTTCAAATGTTTTTTATTTTGTCAATTGATAATGTCAGCCTGTGTTTATTCATAGGGTTGTTTGCTCAGTTTCGATAAGTAAACATTGAAATGATTCTTTACAAGTAATTGAGAAAGTAAATATCTATTTTTCCTTTCTTAAAAATTTAATGAATGGGCCTACATATAGTGACAATAATTCCCAGAGCATTCAGACAAGTCTCTTTACAGTTGGATTCTGTCTGTGTATTCCAGTGTTAATAACCCTGGGTCAGCTTGGATCTTCCCAGGGTTCACTGTTTTTAGAATTCCATGTGTTCCTTTTCTAAATCTCATTCTGAGTGATCAATAGTTGAGTGTTCTGTGTATTCTTTCAGCATCTTGCTGGCTCTTTTTATGCAGGATACAATATTTAATGAGAGATCAATATTCACTGGGTACACTCTCTTTCACTTCCATCATTTTGGAGTCTGGGTGTGTACCAAATCATTAATATCGTCATTACTACCACCTCCATCATACTCGACCAGAATCTCCTGAGAACCCATTTCATGCTCAACACTGTGAGAATTGCTTTCAAACACACACACAAATAAAAATGGAAACATGCTATTATATTCTCAGAAAGAGAGTGATTGACAAGACTAAGAACCTTAGGGTGTAGAGCAAATTGGATGTGGTAGAGTCAGGGGATTTTTTTAAGTTTTGATCTGCCTCCAATAGGTTTGTTACACAAACTCTCCAATTATTAACTTATTGCTCAGCACTAAAGAATTAAATTGTGTGGTGTATTTAGTATGCAGAATGGTGCATAATGTATTTTATATACATGCTATGGTCAGCCAATCAATACTGCTGCAAATATATAAGATAAAGATCACTGAATGGGAGAGAGGAAAACATGGCTCCTATATCTGAATCTAGCACTGATAAGCTTTCCAATTGTGATCTTGGGCCAGTCACCCAGCTTCTCGGATTCCCAGTATCACACCTATAAAATTAGAAGGGTGAATAGTTTGTTGACTACTGATGTTCCTTCCTTCTGTTCATTCATGACTCTATGCATAGTCCATGCTGCTAAATGATAATCTCATAGGCACTAAAGACTTCCAGGTGGCTGGGTGTATGTGTGATAATCTCTTTTGAGTTTCTTTTCTAAGCTGTGGATTTAACTCCAGAATAATGCACATATGGGACTTCCCAGGGGGTTCAGTGATAAAGAATCCACCTGCCAATGCAGGAGACTCAGGAGATGGGACACAATCCCTTTCCTGGGTCAGGAAGATCCCTCAGAGGAGAAAATGGCAACCCACTCACTCCAATATTCTTGCCTGGAAAATTCCATGGACAGAGGAACCTGGCAGGATATAGTCCTTGGGTCACAAAGAGTCAGACACAACTGAGCAAACATACACACACATACACACACCCTCACACTGCACATATGAACATCTGCACAGGAGTTACATGCAATTTCTTACATTCCAACTTTCTGGGAAAGATTTCTTGGTCCACCTATAACCATGGATCCCCAGGGAGATGCCCTGTTCCTGTGTGCCAGGCATCCAGAGGTGATGGCTGTTTGAGAATCTGCATGTTGTGTTGTTTTTTAGTTGTTATGTCACATCCAACTCATTGTGACCCCATGGTTGCAACACACCAGGCCTCCTTGTCTTTCACTATCTCCCGGAGCTTGGCCAAATTCATGTCCATTGAGTCAGTGATGCCCTCCAACCATCCCCTGTTGCCGAAAGGAGAAGTGAGAATCTGCCTTATGTCTTTTCAAAACCGGTGCTGAGGCAGCTGCTCCGTCCCAGGGCAGTCCTGGCTCCCCTTGCTCTAATTCCTTTTTTTCAGAACATAGACACAAAGTGCTTTATGTTTTTTCTCCTTCATATTGCTCTGATGCACTCCAACGCATACCTGTCCACCACTGCATTCCACAGCTGAAACAGGACAAGTAGCTCCTTCACTTCTCCCTTTCCAATGTCCTGGAAGGCCTAATCTGTTTCCTTTATTTTGATGTGATTAATAACAGTTGAGAAAGCATGAGACACAAATGACTGCAGTGAGACTGGAAAGCCTGAGCTGTTAATTTCTTAACATTGATTTATGTTGCGCCCAACAAGAGGGTCACTGGAAGTCTGGATTCACTGTGTTTCTATTGAGGATGGGGCTCACCAGACCTTCAATATTCATTTCTTTCCCTTACTTTCTCCGGATTATGTTAACTTTACTATTATTTAGTTACAAAGGACTGACAGCAAAGTCTTTAATTAAAAAGATTTAGTGTGTGAAAGGTGTGGGGTTTTTTGTTTTTTAATTAATAGTTATTTTGAGGGCAATGAAAAAATGTTTTTTAGTATTCGTTTTTGAAAATGTTTCTAGGATATATAGTCTGGACTGATAAAACATTAATATCCTTTTTATCACCTGTTAAATTAGTTGTTTATTTCCTAGTACTACTAAAACCATTATTGATAATGAGCATATATTAATCCATCCAGAGCTTGAATGTAAGCATTTTATTCATGTTCTTTCTTTTAATTTTCACAATATCCCGATAATATCATCTTATTATCTCACTTTGTAGCATTGTTAAAGGAGATGGAGAAAGCTTAGATAATGGGAAAGGATTATAAAGTAGCAAGAGATGAACTTGATATGGACTCCATCCCTGTCTCCTCAAATGGCCTGCTCTTAATCACCAGAGACAGTCAGGAGCAGCCAAGAGAGTGGGACAAAGCACAGCAGGGCAGTTGTTTGCATAAACTTGAACTCTATTTGCCCTTTTCTTTCTTTTTTTCTTTTATTTTTTGAGCTGCAATTTGACTTCATTCAGAAAACAAAATTTTGAAAATGACATTTTAACTGCTTCCTCCATTTAGGATTACTTTTATAAGTAATCTTTCCCCTCTAAGTCAAGCAAAAATTAAATACCTTTTGGAAAAAACAAAACATAGATCATCATAAAATGAGCATTAAAATAACATAAGTTCAATGAAAAGAAATGACTATTACTCAGTTTATCCAGTCTTCATTTGTGTTTATTTTTACAACACCCCTTTTGGTTCCTGTTTGAGGTTGGGTTTTTTTCTTGTGGTTTTCATGATCAAATTTGAAAAGAACATTTTGCTTAGGCTGACCAATTACTGAGTGTAGGGATGTTTGAGATCAAACAATTCGCGTTAGACTATAGTCTGTATGATAGGAAATCAAAAATGCTCTGTAGAAATTCGTCTGATGTGATGTTTCTGGTGATCTTTTCCACTAGCTTATCTAAGAATCGGTGTGTCCTTTACATAGAAATAATTTCTTATAAACAAATATGTAAACTGAAGAGCTTCCAAAAAGAAAATATAATGCATCTATATAAAATAAATAGATTCAGTGAACTAATAAGCATCTCATCAGAAATGCTTCTAAGAATCGTTAACATTCTTCTTTCCCTTAGAATGCCAGCCTCATTAGACATTAATATGAAAACATGAGGCAGATACTGACGCCAGCAATAATAAAGCTGGTATGGCTTTCAGTTAAATCTCTATGACCAGCTTCATTAAACATATTTCATTGTACTCTCAGGTTTTTAAATATGTCTCCAAACACATCTCATGATTTTTGAAACCTACTGCAAGCTAATTTGCTTCATAGAAAGCATAATTTCCATGCATATTAAGAATGATGCTGCATTTTCAGTAACTTAATGTGTATTGATCAAGGGCTTCCTTATAATGGGAATCTCACAGTTTCCAGTTCAGTTTCCCATATTCTACGAGGATGGTAATTTGAAGTCAATTTTTCTAACATTCACTTTAAATGAAAGTCTCTTAACTGCATAAATAGATTAGAAATCTTTATAAGAAGATTTATAAGAGGAGTTGTTGAACTTAGTGGGGGAAATTTAAAAAAAAAATAGCCTTTCTCCCTCAGTGTACCCATTAAGAAAATAATGATTATGTGAAATGCAAAATGTAAAATGCTTTAAAAGTTCTTAAGAAAAATCACACATGTTTGATAAAAATTAGGCAAACATGACTATGGCTTTAAGCCTAACACTAGAAAAATATGGTACCAGTTATAGACCTAGGATATCAAATGGAGGATGTTTTGGAAATTTGAGAATAAAAGTTTTGGTACCGTGGTTTGGGAGTGTATTAGTATACTATAACAGCTATAGAAATTAGTTCTGGTAGGTATGCTCAGAGATGTCACAGAAAATCAGGGACTGGCTCAAGAAAAATTAGAGACTAGGAACCAAAGAATTTAGTACTACATTTGAAAAATCTCAGTTATCTGTAAAAATGTTATCTACAGTATTACCCATTATGACATAAGCTGTATATCAATTTCACATGGCCATGGAACGTGAACAGCAAAATCTGCTTAAATATTACAAAACCCAGGCAACCCTATGTCTTTCAAAAGGGTATGTGGAATATACCAACAAAACAACTTTTTGCTATAGCATATTCTAAGAAAGATGATTTATTGTCCTCATAACTGATGACAAATACCTTAATTTTTGTGGTAGGCAGCATGCTGGTTCCTCAAATTTTCTATGTTCTAATTCTTGGAGCCTATGAATACCTTACCTTACATTGCTAAAGAGACTTTGCAGGAGTGATAAAGTTATGAATCTTGAGGTGAGGAGATTATCCTGGATTTTCCAGGGGATCCCAATATAATCATGGGACATTCTTTTAGTGAAAAAGAGGGGCAGGAGAATCATAGTCAGAGAGAGACTTGAAGATGTTATGCTTATAACTTTGAAGATGGAGAATGTGGCCATGAGCCAAGGAATGCAGGCAACCTCTAAAAGCTGGAAAGGGCAAAGAAACAGACTCTCCCTTAGAGCCTCTAAAAGGAATGCAGCCCTGTCAACACCTTGATATTGCCCAGTGAGACTCGTATTGAACTTCTGACCTACAGAACTGAGAAATAAAAATTTTGCTTGTAAAGTCACTATGTTTTTGGTAACTTGTTACAGAAGCAATAGGAAATTCATATAATAATATTACATATATTTTCTGAGTAATGGTCACTAAAGAAAATTTAGAAACTATAAAAAATTTTAATAATATAAAGATCAAAATTACTTCTCTGATTATTACAGAATAACTACCATAACTTGTCTTCCTACCTTAAAAAGACTAGAAAAAAAAATATTGGAAATATAGAAAACAACTGTTTAAAGATAGAAACTCTTACTCTACAAGAAGTGAAGAAATTGAAGTGAGATCTATAATCCCCCAACTTTCTCTCTGAAAACGTTTTTGAGACCACATTTGTACTCCAATCATCCAAAATGAAGAGACTTTATTGAACACCCATAGCATGGAGTAGAGACTCAAGAACTTCACACTGTAGTTGTTGGAGAAAATTAACTCTAGAGGAGAGACAACTCTAGATTTTCATTAAGGAAACTTTTTTTAAAGAAAAAAATAGAACTAACTGGAACCTCAATTAAAATTAAATCTAGAGGTGACACAACTCTAGACTTTCATTAAGAAAGAACTATTGGAAGCATTTCCCCTAAAGTCAGGAACAAGACAAGGGTGCCCACTTTCACCACTACTATTCAATATAGTTCTGGAAGTTTTGGCCACAGCAATCAGAGCAGCAGAAAAAGAAATAAAAGGAATCCAAATTGGAAAAGAAGAAGTAAAACTCTCACTGTTTGCAGATGACATGATCCTTTACATAGAAAATCCTAAAGACTCCACCAGAAAACTACTAGAGCTAATCAATGAATATAGTAAAGTGGCAGGATATAAAATCAACACTCAGAAATCCTTTGCATCCCTATACACTAATAATGAGAAAGTAGAAAAAGAAGTTAAGGAAATAATTCCATTCATCATTGCAATGAAAAGAATAAAATACTTAGGAATATACCTACCTAAAGAAACTAAAGACTTATATATCGAAAACTATAAAACATTGATGAAAGAAATCAAAGAGGACACCAATAGATGGAGAAATATACCATGTTCACGGATCGGAAGAGTCAATATAGTGAAAATGAGTATACTACACAAAACAATCTACAGGTTCAATGCAATCCCTATCAAGCTACCAAGAGTATTT
>SJYC01009514.1:0-17885 GCA_006408675.1 Madoqua kirkii
TCTATAGCATTTAACTTTCTTTATGTGTTACTGTTATGTTTTTTCTTTCCAGTTGTACTGAAATATAATTGACATACAGCACTATACGAGTTTAGGGTGTACAGCAAAATGGTGTGATTTACATACATCATGAAATGATTACACTACTGAATATGGGTATGGAAAAAGATAAACTTTAACCTCCTCAGCAAATGCACAACTTAAGTCAAAATAGGTAGTAAACTGACATTATGAACTTCAAAAGAAAGCATAGGAGAAAATCTATTTGACATCAGATTGTTGTTCAGTCACTCAGTTCTGTTCAACTCTTTGTGACCCCATGGACTGCAGCATACCAGGCTTGCCTGTCTCTTAACTCTCTCCCAGAGTTTGCCCAAACTCATGTCCATTGAATCAGTGATGCCATTCAACCATCTCATCCTCTGTCTTTCCCTTCTCCTCCTGCCTTCAATCTTGCCCAGCATCAGGGTCTTTCCCAATGAGTTGACTCTTCGTATCTTCCAAGGAGCAAGCATCTTTTCATCTCATGGCTTCAGTCACAATATGCAGTGATTTGGAGCCCAAGAAAATAAAAGTCTGTTATTCTTTCTATTTTTCCCCATTTATTTGCCTTGAAGTGATGGGACCGATGCCATGATCTTAGTTTTTTGTATGTTGAGTTATAAGCCAGCTTTTCACTCTCCCCTTTCACCTTCTTCAAGAGGCTTTTTAGTTCCTCTTTGCTTTCTGCCGTTAGGATGGAGTTATCTGTATATATAAGGTTATTGGTATTTCTCCCGGCAATCTTGATTCTAGGTTGAACTTCATCCAGCCTGTTATTTTGCATGATGTATTCTGCATGTAAGTTGAATAAGCAGGGCGACAACATACAGTCTTGATGGACTCTTTTCCCAATTTTGAACCAGCCCATTGTTCCATCCAGTTCTGACTGTTGCTTCTTGACCTGCATACAGGTTTCACAGGAGGCAGGTCAGGTGTCAGGTATTCCCATCTCTTTAATAATTTTCAACAGTTTTCTTGTGATCCACACTGTAAAAATTTCAGCATAGTCAATGAAGCAGATGCTTTTCTGGAATTCCCTTGCTTTTTCTATGATCCAATGAATATTGGTAATTTGATTTCTGGTTCCTTTGCCTTTTCTAAATCCAGTTAATACATCTGGAAGTTCTTGGTTCACTTATTGTTAAAGCCTAACTTGAAGAATTTTGAACGTTACCTTTCTAGAACTCACAAATGAGTGCAATTGTCCAGAAGTTCGAACATTCTTTGGCATTTCCCTTCTTTGGAATTAGAATGAAAACTGATCTTTTCCAGTCCTGTGACCACAGGTGAGTTTTCCAAATTTTCTGGCATATTGAATGCAGCACTTTAATGGTATCATCTTTTAGGATTTGAAATAGCTCAGCAGGAATTCCATCATCTCTACTACCTTTGTTCACAGTAATAGTTCTTAAGGTCCACTTGACTTCAGGTTAGGCAATGAACTTTTAAGCAGCACCCAAAAAACATAAAATGTTTTAAAAGAAAATGTGATAAATAAACATAAAATTTAAAGCTCTTTCTGAAAGCCATCCTTTCCTTACCAGAACTAAAAGGCAAGTCACAAAATGTGATAAAGTTTTTGCAAAAATATATCAAGCAAGCCCTTACTTCCAGAATATATAATATATAAAGAAGACTTACAACTCAATTTTGACAATAAAAAACAGATAAAATATATGAAAAGTATTTCACCCAGGAACATACACAAATGCCTAGTAAGCACACAAAGTATTGTTTGTTTTCACAAATATCTGAAAAATTAAAACTACAAGGAGTTATCATTACACATGCATTAGAATAGCCAGAGTTAAAAAGACTGATCTCACTAAGTGTTGGTGAGATTTCAAAAATTGCTGATAAAAATGAGAAATGCTGCAGTCACTTCTGAAACTAATATAGAGTATCATATATAATTAAGCATATGCTTATTCTCTTTCTAGGTAATGATCTAGGAAAAGTAAGAATAAATGTCTATTCAAAAACATGTACATGTATGATCACAATAATAATAACCCTAAATTATGAATGAAACAGATGTTCATCAGGAAATCAATGAGTAAACTGTGAAACATCCATACTATGGAACACTGCTCAGCAACACAAACAAAATAATAATATACCCAACAACATGAATGCATATCAAAAACATTTGCTAAGTGAAAGAAATCAAGCAATGCACTTTATGATATCAATTATATTATTCTAGGAGAGACAAACCTATAGTAACACCAGATAAATCAGTGGTAACTGGAAAATAATCAGTCACAAAGTGCCATGAGAATACTTCTAAGTCTATATGTTATTAAAATGGTGCTTATGTAATTTTATACAATTACCAATATTCATCCAGCAGTAGCCTTAAAATGGGAGGATTTTGTTGTACCTAAATAATACATTTTAAAGAGCAAGCAAGATTACATGTTGCTCAAAGGGTCACAGGAGACTTTATTAACAGTTTGTGTGTGTGTGTGTGTGTGTGTGTGTGTGTGTGTGTGTGTGTGAAATCTGGGGCTTGAATGATGAATACAATGCTCTGATAGGTAAGAAAATTCCAGTTATGGGGACCTCATTGCTTGGCACAGAAGCTAGTAGATATAAGAATACCAGAAATGCTTATGGAGGAAAGAAGGGGAAAAGAAAAGAAAGAGATCAGCCATGGTCAAAAGAGAAGCAAAGTTCAGGATGGCCAATTTTCTCAAGTTCCTTGATCACAGAAAAGTCCTTGATTTAGTAAAGCATTTGCATTTTACTTAGACTGTGGTGTTAATTCACTAGAGAGTTTGGAATAGTGGAAATACATTTTCTCATTTATGTTTTGAGATTTTTCTGGCTGTTGAGTGAATTGTATATAAAAAGGAAAACAAAAGTGGGCACAGAAAGATAGAAGTCTGTTATCACAGTCTACATGAAAGGTGATGTTTGGAACAGAGTAGAAATTCTGAAAATAGAAAAGTGAATGGTTATATTTTGTAAACAGATCTACAGAGATTTGCTAGAGTGGTGGTACAGGAAAATGAAGACTCAAGGATGATTACCCATACAAATGGTTTGAGCAAATAAGTAGGTGGTGATGCCATCTCCTTAGATCAAGATTTTATCTAAAAGGAAGATTATATTGTGAAATTTTAGTATTTTAAAACACTTCTGCTTAATATATACTTTTCCTGAATTTTCACATTCAATTTTTATGAACATATTATGTATAAAAGTAGGAAAGAATCTATATTTAAAGCTGGTTTGCTATATCACATTTCACAATTGTGTGCTGACCTCTAATATTCAAAGCAGTTATTTTCTTAAATCTGAGACTTCTGACAACAAAATATAAGACTGCATGGGAAAGATACAATTTCATTAAGCACTGCGATATAAGGTTTAAAATAAATATGTTAGACTGAATGATGAAGGGTTCTACAGTGCTGCATAAACAGTCATTGGACAGCTCTGTCTTCATTTTCCTAATTTCTTCAGAGTCCTGAAAAATACAATCTGAGACAAAACGAACTCATTTTTCACATGGTTCCCTGGTGATATCTTGTCTGATATAAATTACTTCATTAAAATTAAACCATTCAGTGTTATAAGGGTTAAGATGACTTGAAATTAAAATTAACCTCCCTGGAAAAAAGAGAGTCTCCTATTACTTATATTTATAAGCACTGGATACCCTGGGAGCTTGCAAATCCACACAGTACTGAAGAATTTAAACCAGCAAACATATCTCTGAAGAGACAACCACGACTTTAAAGTTCTGAAGCTGACAGAAATTTTAATAGAATTGGTTCTTTGCAATCCATTTATGTTCAGGAACAGGGCCCAGAGTCTACTTTCTGCCCAAAACATACCTAGCTCTGTAGCTCTGAAGCCTCCCCTTCAGAAAGAAGGCATACAAATGGCCAAAAGGTTCATGAAAATTGCTCAACCTCACTATTAGAGAAAGTGAAAGTGTTAGTTGCTCAGTCAATTCTAACTCTTTGTGACCCCCATGGACTGTAGCTCGCTAGGCTCCTCTGTCCATGGGATTTTCTAAGCAAGAATACTGGAGTCAATAGCCATTTCCTTCTTCAGAAAGTGAAAAGTGAAAGTAAAGTCACTCAGTCATGCCCGACTCTTTGCAACTCCATGGACTGTAGCCTGCCAGGCTTCTCCATCCATGGGGTTTTCCAGGCAAGAGTACTGGAGTGGGTTGCCATTTCCTTCTCCAGGGGATTTTCCCCACCCAGGGATCGAACCCAGGTCTTCTGCATTGCAGGCAGATGCTTTACCCTCTGAGCCACCAAATATCGGATCAAACTAGTGTCTCCTGCATTGCAGGTGGATTCTTTACTGTCTAAGCTACCAGGGAAGTCCAACAATTAGAGAAATGCAAATCAAAACTACAATGACATATCACCTCACACCAGGCAGAATGGCCATCATCAAAAAGTCAACAAATATTGCTTGAGAAGATGTGGAGAAAAGCGAACTTTCCTACACTGTTGGTAGAAATGTAAATTGTTGCATCCACTATGGAAAAGAGTATAGAGGTTCCTTTAAAAAAAAAGAGAGCTAACACATGATTCTCCAATATCACTCCTGGGCATACATCTGGAGAAACCCATGGTTCAAAAAGGTAGTTACATGCACCCAAATATTCACTGAAGCACTACTTACAATAATCAAGACATAGAAGCAAATGTCTATTGACAGAGTAATGGATGAAAAAGATGTAGTATACATACTTTATGAAATACTATTCAGTCAGAATGAAATAATGCCATTTGCAGCAACTTGAAAGAACCTAGAGATTACCATATTAAGTGAAATAAGCCAAAGACAAAGGTCATATGATATTGCTTATATGTGGAATCTTTTTTTTTAAGTTGGTACAAAAGTAAATGCAGCTTTGCATTATTCAACTTTGCCATTTAATACTGGAATACATTTTTAAATAAATGTGGTTTTATTATACATCATTTTATTGTGCATTTCTCATTTTATTTTTTGTTGATAATGACATTACTTGTTGTATATTTTATATTTATTTATACAAAAAAACAAATTTGAGTGATTTTCTTACTCAAGTTCAAAATGGACCATAAAGCAGCAGAGGCAACTTGCAACATCAACAATACATTTGACCCAGTAATTGCTAATGAATGTATAGTGCAGTAGTGTTTCAAGAAGTATTGCAATGGGATGAGTGCCTTGAAAATGAGGAGTGTAGTGGCTGACCATCGGAAGCTGACAACAACAAACTGAGAGCCATCATAGAAACTGATCCTCTTACAACTATATGAGAAGTCGCCAAAGAACTCAATGTGGACCATTCTGTGGTTTTTAAGCATTTGAAGCAAATTGGAAAGGTGAAAAAGCTTGATAAATGGTGTCTCATGAGCTGACTAGAAATTTTAAAAATTGTCATTTTGAGTGTGATCTTCTCTCATTCTGTGCAACAACTACGAACCATTTCTTAGATTGTGATATGTAACGAAAAGCAAGTTTTATATAACAACTAGCAAAGACCAGCTCAGTTGTTGGACTGGGAAGAAGCTCCAAAATGCTTCCCAATGCCAAACTTGAACCAACAAAAGATCATGGTCACTGTCTAATAGTCTGCTGCCCATCTGATCCACTATAGCTTTCTGAATCTTAGTGACACAACAGACATTCAGTACATTTTCCCTTTGTTGTTCTGTCACTCAGACATGTCCGACTCTTTGTGACCCCATGGACTATACCAAGCCAGGCCTCCCTGTCCCTCACCATCTCCAGAAGTTTGCCCAAGTTAATAACCATTGCATTGGTGATGCCACCCAGCCATCTCATCCTCTGATGCTGTCTTCTCCTTCTGCTCTCAATCTGTCCCTGCATCAGGGACTTTTCCAAAGAGTTGGCTGTACACATCAGATGACCAAAATAGTGGAGCTTCAGCTTCAGCATCAGTCCTTCCAAAGAGTATTCAGGGTTAATTTCCTTTAAGATTGACTGGTTTGATCTCCTTGTTGGACTTTTAGGAGTCTTCTCCAGCACCACAGTTAGGAGGCATCAATACTTTGGCATTTTGCCTTCTCTACTGTCCAGCTCTAACAACTGTACATGCCCACTGAGAAGATCGTACCCTTGATTATATGGACTTTTGTCGGCAGAGTGATATCTCTGCTTTTCAACACACCATCTAGGTTTGTCATAGCTTTCCTGCCAGGAAGCAATCATCTTATGATTTCATGGCTTCAGTCATCATCCACAGTGATTTTAGAGCCCAAGAAGAGGAAATCTGTCACTACTTCTTTTTCTCTTCTAATTGCAAAGGGAAATGGAAATGATACAATTACACATCTTGAAAAAGATTCACTTTACCATAATATTTACAAATAATACTGTGAGTGGTATATGTGATATGGAAGCCAATTGAAACTTTACAAAAGAGACTTGTTATTAATTCTTTGTGAGACTATTTAGGTTTTTGGTGTTTTTTGTTTTTTTGTGTGTTTTTTGCATGTACATTGATACATAAGGCCATTCCTGTTCACTACAGATTATAGGACATTTTAAACATAGGTAGAGGGTTTAATTTTAAAAGAAAAAAAAGCCCACATTACTTCAAATCCAAATCAAATACAATTTGAAATAACTTATGAAATAATTTGATTTAAAGGTAAACTACTATTTGCCCTTGGTGCATTCCATAAATACTTTCAAAATAAACTTTTTGCAATAGAAACCCTTTCCTCTACTCCTTGGCACCACCATTACCCCAGCTGTACTGAGGAATATAGCTTTCAGTGCATTTTGAAGCACACATTTACCTGAATTGATGTACAATCCTTCCTTATACAGTACTGAACATCTGCTCTGTGCCAGGCATCATATTAGGCTTTGAGAAATACGACATTCATAACAAACCATTTTAATTTTTCATTACAAGATATGCCAAATACTTTCTAACCATCACTTTGTTAGCCTATATTAAAACAGTAATTTTGCCAATAATAAATCTGAATTTATTTTGTAATAGTTTAAAACTTTTCAGTCCCTGCTCCCATCAGCCTGAAATAATAAATTAATTTAACACCCCATGCCCTTCTTGGGCTCAGGTTTCCTCAGCCCTACTCCAATTGCAGTTTTTTCTGGCACTCCCTTTAACAAACTAACATGAGAGCATCTACTCTCAACTCTAATATGAGAGCATCTACTCTCAGCTCTAACATGGATTTTTCACATCTGTTCTTGGACTTTCTGACTCAGCAGCAAGCACACAAATGCAATGGAAAGAATGAGGGAGTTAATGTTCTATGGAGCACTTGTGAGTAAATGTTCCCCTCTTCCAGCCCGTGTGTAATGATTCTGCAGGATAGGTCCTCAGAAGTTCACTTTGTGGGGCTCGCTTAGTATTGAAGGTGCACTGGCTTTCCCTCCTTCTCTACTGCCCTCCTCCTTATCCTACCCTCCTGATTCCTTGGATAACTCCTCAAAATAAACAACTTCTATGCAAGCCCTTGTCTCAGCCTCTGCACAAGGTGGCACTGTGGTAATGAATCTGCATGCCAGTGCAGGAGACACAGGAGACATGGGTTCAATCCCTGGGTCGGGAAGATCCTCTGAAGGAGGAAATGGCAACCCACTCCAGTATTCTTGCCTGGAGAAACCCATGGACAGAGGAGCCTGGTGGGCTACAGCCCATGTGGTCTCAAAAGAGTTTGACACGAGTTAGTAACTAAGCAATAACAACAATAACAAAGACTAGGACAGGAAGGTTTCACTAGTCACAAAATCTTTAGTGAGGCATACAGCTGCAAATACAACATTCCTGAAATGTTTCTCCTCCCTTTAAGAAACAGTTCGTGAATATATTCTTCTATTCACAACTTACTAATAAAACCGAAATTTCTTTCTTAATGTTAAAGGTTCTTCACAATCTACTTCCCCATCCCAGCCATCTCCACTCTCAATAAACAAGCTTACCCTCTCTTTTGTGCTCAGCCAAAATCCCTTCCTAGACGTCCTCTCACTACTAGCCAAGCATATCTTGCACTACCTTGTGCTCTGAATCCTCAAGTTTGAAACAATGGTATTGTCTCAAAACCTCCTTTTGTTTTTCTTTTACTCTTTCCAATTACACTTTGAGGATAAAGACGCTAGTTATATTCTATTTTTACATTTCACAGCACCTAGCAAAATGTGTACACAAAGTAGTTCCTTAATAAATGTATACTGTTCATTGATTTTCCTTCCAGAATACTTGACAGGATATTACATGTTTTCCAACATCAGCTGGGCAAGAAAGATAGCCGAAGAAGGTCAGACTTGTTACTTTCAACTTTTGAGAAAGATCAAGGATATGACTAAATCTGACAAACATTAGCATGCACAAATGCATGTACTCACACACACAAAAATAAGTAACTACTATCCTTATTTAACTTATATGCAGAGTACATCATGAGAATTGCTGGGCTGGAAGAAGCACAAGCCGGAATCAACATTGCCAGGAGAAATATCAATATCCTCAGATATGTAGATGACACTACCCATGTGGCAGAAAGTGAAGAGGAACTCAAAAGCCTCTTGATGAAAGTGAAAGTGGAGAGTGAGAAAGTTGGCTTAAAGCTCAACATTGAGAAAACGAAGATCATGGCATCTGGTCCTGAGATGGGGAAAAAGTAGAAATAGTGTCAGACTTTATTTTGGGGGGGGCTCCAAAATCACTGCAGATGGTGACTGCAGCCATGAAATTAAAAGATGCTTACTCCTTGGAAGAAAAGTTATGACCAACCTAGATAGCATATTCAAAAGCAGAGACATTACTTTGCCGACTAAGTTCCAACTAGGAGAAGGCAATGGCACCCCACTCCAGTACTCTTGCCTGGAAAATCCCATGGACGGAGGAGCCTGGTAGGCTGCAGTCCATGGGGTGGCTAAGAGTCGCACACGACTGAGCAACTTCACTTTCACTTTTCACTTTCATGCATTGGAGAAGGAAATGACAACCCACTCCAGTGTTCTTGCCTGGAGAATCCCAGGGATGGAGGAGCCTGGTGGGCTGCCATCTATGGAGTCGCACAGAGTCGGACACAACTGAAGCGATTTACCAGCAGCAGCAGCAATCAAGGCTATGGTTTTTCCAGTGGTCATGTATGGATGTGAGAGTTGGGCTGTGAAGAAAGCTGAGTGCCGAAGAAGAATTGATGCTTTTGAACTGTGGTGTTGGAGAAGACTCTTGAGAGTCCCTTGGACTGCAACGAGATCCAACCAGTCCATTCTGAAGGAGATCAACCCTGGGATTTCTTTGGAGGGAATGATGCTAAAGCTGAAACTCCAGTACTTTGACCACCTCATGCAAAGAACTGACTCATTGGAAAAGACTCTGATGCTGGGAGGGATTGGGGACAGGAGGAGAAGGGGACGACCGAGGATGAGATGGCTGGATGACATCACTGACTCAATGGACATGTCTGAGTGAACTCCCAGAGTTGATGATGGACAGGGAGGCCTGGAGTGCTGCGATTCATGGGGTCGCAGAGAGTCAGACACGACTGAGTGACTGAACTGAACTGATTCTTCTTCTTTAGGGTAATATGTCTTTTTTTATTTTTCCAAAAGAAGTATAAATCATTGTCAGTAATTCAAATTTTTAGGGAAATACAACTTTTTTAACTTTCTTGCAGAGTTTAGAAAACAGAAAACTCTATCTGTAAGGAACCACTACCCTCAATTACACTTGGGCTCTAGTCATAGTGCTGTTATTGAACCCCTTTCCTATTGTATATAGAAATTAGTAGTATATAATACAGTTTGAGGATGACAATTTCTAAAGAGCTCAATGTTCCTGAGAAGCGCTAACAGCAGTAAGATGTGTTTGCTTGCTGTCATCTATAGTCATTGCCTTAGATGAGACCTTAGGATTCCTCTTCTGGATTAGTAATATTTTCCCAGGACAGTCCACTGAATAAAAGTGAACCTTTTTATTATGACCTCTAAAGTCCTTCCTGGTTTGATCTCTGAATATGTCTTGAATTGGATCTCTCACATGCTTCTACCTCTCCCAAATTTAAATTCTTACCATTCAGAATTAATTTCAGTTTTCTTCTAGCTCTGCATTTGAACATTCTGTTTTCTTTTTTTGAAATGCACTGACCTTTCTTTGTTTGATTAACTCATTTTTGATGCTTTAGACTCAACTCAGTCACCATTTCCATCAAGGAGAAACCCCTGATGCTTCTACCTCAGTTTAAGAATTTATTGATGTATGTCCATCATAGTAATTCAAAGTATTACACTGAATTGTATTTTGCTGATTTTCTATGTCTTAGTTCAGTTAGCCTAAAAGTTTCCTAAAGGCATAAGCTAGTTTATATTTTCACTGGTTTCCTCAACATATAATAAGCCATCAATAACTTTTTAAAGAATAAATAATTTAACTTACTGGATATTTAATTTATTGGATATAAAATTTATTGGATATAATAGCTAAAGGATATTGAAATAAAATCTAATACTCTATTGCTGTTAAAAAGTAAAGGTAAAGCAAAGGTCTTAATTATAAAGAGATATCTAGGGGAAAGGGGGGAACTAAAATGAAATGAGAAAAAGTTAAAGCAACAATGCAAAACTGAGGTAGTCACATGAATCCATCACTGGTGAACCCCCAAATCCAAGATGCTCTAAGGAAGGACAAAAGAGCTCAGATTAGAGAAATTTAGGGAAAGAGCTATGTAGAAGTATTTTTTGCTATAGAAGATTCACAGACTGAAATTTCTCACACTGATAAGCACCTCACACATACTAACTGACTAAATGATAACTAAATTTGGATTTTTGCACTACTCTGATGGGCAAAGATCCTGGATCCATCATTTGCTTGTTGAAAGTGTTTAACTTTACTGAACTTGTTTCCTTTACCAACAATGTAGGGCCGCATGAGTATGTGGGTTGTAGCGAGGATTAGTAACAATGTGTGTAAAGAATATAATACAGATACTAATAGCATATTTATTTAATAAATGGCAGGTATGTTAGTCAGTGTCCTCCAGAGAAATAGAATATAGTGATATAAATATATACACATATATGTGTATATATATTTAGCTGTTGTTTGGTTGCTGAGTTGTATTCTATTCTTTGCAACCCCTCGGACTCTAGCACACCATGCTTCTCTGTCCATGGGATTTCCCAACAAAAATTCTCTAGTGGGTTGCCATTTCTTTCTCCAGGTGATCTTCTTGACCCAGTGATCACACTCTTACATTGGCAGGTGAATTCTTTACTGCTGAGTCACTAGGGAAGCCCATATATATATTAGTATATATATGAATATATTATATTATATGCTGGAGACCCAGAAAAATCAGTGGTACGGTCTGAAGGCCTGAGCACAAGGGCAAGCAGCAGATCAATTTCCCAGCTCAAAGATTTAGAGAGAAAATTCAATCTTTCTTTGTCTTCTTGTTCTTTTGAGACCAAATGGATTGGATGTTGTACACCAACGGAAGGGCCTAACAGAAGCAGAAGAGATTAAGAACAGCTGGCAAGACTACACAGAAGACTATGCAAAAAAGGTCTTAATGACCAGGATAACCATGATGGAGTGCTCATCTAGAGCCAGACATCCTGGAGTGTGAAGTCCAGTGGGCCTTAGGAAGCATTACTATGAACAAAGATAGTGAGGGTGATAAAATTCCAGCTGAGCTTTTTAAACTCCTAGAAGATTATGCAGTTAAAGTGTTGCACTCAGTATGTCAGCAAATTTGGAAAAGTCAGCAATGGCCACAAGACTGGAAAGGGTCAGTTTCTGTTCCAGTTCCAAAGAAAGGCAATGCCAAAGAATGTTCAAACTACCATATAGTTGTATTCATTTCACAAGCTACCAAAGTAATGCTCAAAATCTTTCAAGATAGGCTTCAACAGTAAGTGAGCTGAGAACACCCAGATGTAAAAACTGGATTTAGGAAAAGCAGAAGAATCAAAGATCAAATTCCAACATCTGTTGCATCATAGAAAAAGCAAGGAAATTCCAGAAAAATATCTGATTCATTGACTATGCTAAAGCCCTTGACTGTGAAGATCACAGCAAATTGTAGAAAATTATTGGAGATGGGAATATCAGACCACCTACTATCTCCTGAGAAACCTGTATACAGATCAAAAAGCAAGTTAGTTAGAACTGGACATGGAACATGGGACTGGTTCAAAATTGGGAAAAAGTGTATGTCAAAGCTGTATATTGTCACCTTGCTTATTTAACTTATACACAGAGTACATCATGGGAAATGCCAGGCTGGATGAATCTCAAACTGGAATCAAGATTGCCAGGAGAAATAATAACAACCTCAGCTATGCAGATAATACCACTCTAATGGCAGAAGGTGAAGAGTAACTAAAGAGCCTTTTGATGAAGGTGAAAGAGCAGAGAGAAAAAGCTGGCTTAAAACTTAACATTCAAAAACCAAAGATCATGGTATACAATCCCATTACTTCATGGCAAATAGAAGGTGAAAAAGTGGAAGTAGTAACAGATTTTATTTTCTTGGGCTACAAGATCACAGTGGAAGGTGACTGTTGCCATGAAATTAAAAGACACTTGCTTCTTGGAAAAAAAGCTATGAAAAACCTAGGCAATGTATAAAAAGCAAAGACATCACTTTGCTGAACATAGGTCTGTAGAGTCAAATCTATGGTTTCTCCAGTAGTCATGTATCGATGTGAGAGTTGGACCATAAAGAAGACAGTGCTGAATAATTAATGCTTTCAAACTGTGGTGTTGGAGAAGACTCTTGAAAGTCCCTTGGACTGCAAGGAGATCAAACCAGTCAATCCTAAAGGAAATCAACCCTGAGTATTCATGGGAAGGACTGATAAAGCTCCACTACTTTGGCCACCTGATGCAAAGAGCCAACTCACTGGAAAAGACCCTGATGCTGAGAAAAATTAAGGGCAGGAGGAGAAGGGGACGACAGAGGATAAAATGGCATCACCAACTCAATGGACATGAGTTTCAGCAAATTCTGAGAGATAGTGCAGGGCAGGAAAGCCTGGTGTACTGCAGTCCATGGAGTCTCAGACACAGACACAACGTAGTCACTGAAAACAACACCAGCTTTCGAGAGGGCCATCTACTTTACTCAGCCCATCAATTCAACTCTAATCTCTTCCAGAAATACCCTCACAGACACACCCAGAAATAATGTTTAGCTATTTATATGGGCTTCCCTTGGCCCTATCAATTTGACAAATAGCACAGCAGCTGTTGCTCTAGCAGCAGCAGTAGTTGTTGCTTTCATTTTAGTAGTAATAAAAATCATCTTATCTGAAGAAAAGATATCCTTGATTCTTTGAGTGTCAGTAGCAGAACTCTTCAACTAAGTTTCTACTATGCACTTTCACCGTGGGATGTGGACTATTTCCTCCTTTCTCAAATTTGCTGCTCTTGACAGTCTGAGAGATCTCAAGCATACCAAGTTGTTCTAGTATAAATTAAATGAGAGAGAGCATCATGGCTACTTTGAGATCTTCATTACCATATTCAACTAAGAAGATGCTTGAGTAAGCCTTTTCTCCATTAGAAGCATTCCGGTAATTGAGCATCTTCTCACGCTTTTATTTCGTGACCATTATAAGACCACCAGAAAAAGAAACAGAAAAAAGACACAGTAGATTGAATGTTGAACTTTTCTTTTTTTAATTATTATTATACCATGTTTTAAATTCTCTCTCATCCTGCTTGCCAGCAGCTCCAGACACTTAAATCTCTGAGACTGGTGAGAGTATCTCTAAAGTGCCTGAATAACAAATTATTTTTAACAGAATCTCCCATGTCTTTCCAAGGAGAGCATGTGACCCAGAAACTACCCTCTCTCCTGCTGACGACCATCCCTCTCTCATCTCAGGATAAATAGGCCACTTTAGTGTTGATAACCACTCCATTTATAGTGGGACTGCCAGATTAAAGAGATCCACGCTTGATGTTTGTCCTAATTAGCTATCACTAACACACATGAGATTTGTGGATTTGTTTGTTTGTTTTAGTTTGATGTGCTGCAAGAGTTTACACATAAAGTAAACATTCTTGTGTTGCCAGGATTTTTTTTGCAAGCCACCTTTAATTCAAGTTTGAAGCAAAGTACAATAATGAAATATAGGTCTCCTTAACAATATTCAAATATCTGTCTGATGGCAAAATTCATTAAAACCCACGGGGCTCTAATGATAAACCAGTACTTTCTGCTTGACATCAAGATAATACATGCAGAAACTTCCCAGCTGGAAACATATCTTATCAAAAAGCAGGGTCCAATTATGAATCAACTCATAGAGTATACATACACTTACTGTCATATTGGAAGAGCCAAGAAACAACAAACCAACTGCCTCTAGTAGCATCCATTTAATGATTTTAAAAAAAATAATGGATTTCTGTGATAATCTATCTTTGCATCCAGAAAATTTTAAAAATATGAACTGAATAAATTTTATCTTCAAATTTATATTTTCTATTTTAGCATAATATCACAATAAACAGAAATATTTTAAAATAAATACAAAAAGGAATAGCTTGACAAAGATTAATTTGAATGTAGTACATATATTCACACAGAGAGGAAACTTTATGGAATTACCCTCACTGCTCTACAAATTAAAGCCCAAAATAGGACAACATATTATCACAGACCTATACTTATTACTCTATATAATTCGTAACATAGCGGCTTTCAGGAAAATTACATGTTTCCATAAAAAGCTATCCCATAGTCTTTGGGTTTTGAAGCTGTGTGCTCCTAAACCTAGGAATGTGGAGTTTTAGAATGTCACACCTGTACAATTGGATACTGTTCTTTGTGCAAAAGTCCAACCAATTCTTATCTTCTTTTTCCAAAAATCCATTTATAGCAATAATAGCAACATATTTTTTACTTCATTAAGTATAATTATGATTGTAATAACAATGACAAAAGTGTATACACTTTTTTCTCAGAAGGGCATTGAGACATTTATAGATGTATGTACTGTTGCATTAAGGTGAGGTAAGGTGAAGTCATTCAGTTGTGTCCGACTCTTTGTGACCCTGTGGACTGTAGCCTACCAGGCTCCTTTGTCCGTGGAATTCTCCAGGCAAGAATGCTGGAGTGAGCTGCCATTTCCTTCTCCAGGGGATCTTCCCGAGCCAGGTATTGAACCCAGGTCTCCCACATTAGAGGCAGATGCTTTAACCTCTGAGCCACCAGGGAAGCCATCTTTGTGAAATAAATTGAAGCAGATTATACACAGTTTTCACCTAGAAAAATGAGAACTAAATACTTTTCCTAAGGTTGACCTTGGCATGATCATATCATAGCTTTTTATTTATCCACTAGTAATACACTTAACATTTCACTATCTGTTCCCTTCTCTGAATAGCAAACAATATTTTATTCATATAATATCTATACTTCTATGATTCTTACCAGTATTCCAAAACGTATTCTCAAATTAAAATGAGCTTTTCTCACCCTACATCTACTAGTGTAATCACCTTATAATACCCAATACTTTTACTTATCACTTCTTTCCAAGTCATAGCAATTCAGTTTGAGAGGTTTTCTAAGATGTCTTTGATACGAAAGAGCCATTGGAAAAAGAAGCTTAGAAAAAACCAAGAGAAGTCTACACTGAAGTGTAGAAATAAACACAGTAAGGCACTGGTGAAGGTAACATACCGTCGCTATCACAATGAGACATGATATTTGAATTAAGTTGAAAGGAAGGCATTTCTAATTATATAGCTAAACAGCAGGTGACAATTTGAACTGTTTGATGTAGTTTACAGATTTAAAGTTTGCAGTGCCTTTATCTGATTTTTTCTCCCCATCCTTTGATAACCTCTTAAATGGAGTGCTGAGAAAGGCAAACTTCAAAAGTGATTGGACACATAGGAGGCTTAACTTTTCCTAATGACCTTTTAATGCAAAGCAAAAGGTCAATAGTGTTACTCACACTGAGTTTAACAAAGAATGTGGAGTAAGTCTAAATGACAAAAGCTTGTTTTTGGAGGTCACTTCTCAATGGACTTTCCTGACATTAATGCTTGTTATAATCCAGGCAACTAGTTTCCAAGTTGCTGTTCTCACTTCAAAGCCCTGCTTAGTATAGACAACATATTTGTCAAAGACATAGGTCACTGCTTACTCAGTTACTTGAATAGTCTGTAGAAATAAAATGCAAAGGTTAATCATCCCGTCACAAGGAACATATTCTGGTACACTTCCTTTAAACTAGTTTGAAATATTTTTTTAATATATATTTATTTAATTGAAACATGTATAATATATATAAACTAGCTTGAAATTTTAAGCCATGTCTCTAGAACATACCGGAGAAGGCACTGGCACCCCACTCCAGCACTCTTGCCTGGAAAATCCCATGGGCAGAGGAGCCTGGTGGGCTGCAGTCCATGGGGTCGCTAAGAGTCAGACATGACTGAGAGACTTCACTTTTACTTTTCACTTTCCTGCATTGGAGAAGGAAATGGCAGCCCACTCCAGTGTTCTTGCCTCGAGAATCCCAAGGATGGCGGAGCCTGGTGGGCTGCTGTCTATGGGGTCGCACTGAGTCGGACACAACTGACATGACTTAGCAGCAGCAGGAGCAAGAACATACATGTAAAGAGTTTAGGTCTCTGGCATTCCTAGATGTGTCAGTGGTGTTATTACTGTAGGTATGTTCTCAGGGTCTTCTTGGTTTATATGCATTTTCAGAAAGTGTGGTAGAGTGGACTGAATTCACTCAGCTGACCAGAGTTGCACTCTGACAGTCACCACTTTTAAATTAGTATTGTTTCAAAAGCTGCTCTTAACGGCTGCCTAAAATTTATATGAGAGTCGAGTGGACAAGAGTCCTGTTTGGGTCTCAGTTTTCTAATTTACACATTTGGGGTTTGTATGAATGATCTGTAATAGTACCTATACGGATATTGCATTTCACACATGGTTGACGCTTGTCACTTTTAATTGAATTGTGTAACATCTTGAACATCCAGTAGCCCCATTTATTCATATTATATTAAATACTCTCATCTCTACCACTTCTTCAGTTTTGGAAAACATGTTTTCATAGCACTTTGGACAATCTAAACATGTTCACTGGCCATATCCAACCAGGATATGTTTCTTTCTCATATGGGACACAGAAGAAAGAACTGTCTCATAACTTCAAATTCAAAGAATCATATGATATTAGGCCAGGAGAATCCTTAAGCAGTCATATACTTTAACTGTGTTACTCATTAAACATTCAAATTGGTTTCCTCCTGCCAAAAGGTTTGCTAGATCTGTACTGTCTGGTGAATCACTAGCCACATGTAGATGCATTAATTTAAATGAATGAAAAACTTAAAAGTAAACATCCAATTTTTCAGTTGTTGGTCACATTTCACATGCTCATAAGCTGGCACATGGAGCTAGTGGATTCTCCATTGAGCAGCAGAGGTACAGAGCCTTTCCACCACCACAGAAAATTCTATTAGGCATTGCCAATGTAAACAAAGTTTTAACACTATCATTACAGAAAACTCAGTACCTCCCACGAATGTCTGTGATGCTTTTTAAATACTACTTTTTAAGGAATTTTTTCCATATATGTAATCAAACTTCTACCCATTTGTACTAGCTCCATTCCTTAAAATGTACCTACAAATTATGTGTTCTTCTACATGGTTCCCTTTCAATTTTTTCAAGAAATTTGTCATGAGCCTCCTCTTCTTTATTTGTTCTCTTACTGTAGAAAATTCTTCAAGAGATAGGAATATCAGACCATCTAACCTTCCTTTTGAGAAATCTGTATGCAGGTCAGGAAGCAACAGCTAGAACTGGACATGGAACAACAGACTGGTT